>JAQIHA010000347.1:0-14390 GCA_028751875.1 Rapana venosa | reverse complement strand
CCTTCCCTTTTCCTTCTCCTTTTCCTTCCTTCCCCCTCTTCCCTCCTTCCATCCTTCCTCCTCCTTCCTCCCTCCCTTCCTTCCCTTCAGTCTTTAACAAGGCCGCCATTCCGAACAAGCTTGCTACAACTAACTCTGTCAACAAATCATCACACAATTCTTCACACACATCTTACTGACCGCTCAAAAACTCGCCCTTCTTTTAACACACTGCCCAAACATTTCACCTGCACACATCAATGCAACCAAGTCTTGTCATCATCTTTCATGCACATGTCATTCTAACTGGCCCTTCTGCATCTTATTTTATACTGCACATTACTCCAACCCTACTTCCCCACTCCAATTCTACATTGTGTGAGTGGCGTCAGGTGTGTGTGTTGTGTGTGTGTGTGTGTGCGTGCGTGCGTGCGTGCGTGCGTGTGTGTGTGAGGTGTGTGCGTGTTGTGCGTGTGTGTTGTGTGGTGTGTGTGTGTGTGTGTGTGTGTGGTGTGCGTGGTGTGTTGTGTGCATTATGTCTGTTTTAGGGGATGAATTTCATTTTATCATGGAATGTCCCCACTTCAAACATTTACGACAAGATTTCATTCCCCGACATTTTCTTCAACCCATGTCCAGTTATAATTTTTGTAGGCTAATGAAATGCAAATCTCGAAAAGTTCTCCTGTCGCTCTCAAAATTCATAAGATTTGCAGTATTTCTTGAAATTTCAATTGTCTTTCATATGTGTAGATTATGTCTTTTAAAGAAATGTGTATACTTAAAAATAATATTGAGTCATTAATAGTGTTTGCTTATGCGATGAATTCTTGCTTTTCAGTTACTGTTAGTATCATATTATTTTTGGGGTATATGCTGTTAGGTTTATTCTCCTGTTCAATTTGTTTGTAATCCTCCATACCCCAAAAGGGTGAAAGGAATTAAATCTTAAATCTTGAATCTTGTGTGCGTGCGTGCTGCGTGTTGTGTGCGTGTGCGTGCGTGCGTGCGTGCGTGTGTGTGTGTGTGTGTGTGTGTGTGTGTGTGTGGTGTGTGTGTTGTGTGTTGTGTGTGTTTCCTGAAGTGCTATTCTTTGACAAGAGAAATTCTCTGTCTGAACTGCTGAAGGCGTTCTGTAGTTCCATTCTTCTCATGATGTCGTTCATGTTGTCTGTTGCTGATCATACAACTGTGCATCTCCTTGCCGCTATTGCATGAAGGAATGCACATCTCTGGTTCTGATCATACAGCTGTGCATCTCCTTGCCGCTATTGCATGAAGGAATGTAACTCTGTTATTCACATCAATGAAAATTTAGTCTAAACATCAACAGGACTAAGGTCTATGACCGCTATCAATATTTTTTTTTAAAGTCTCTGTCCTAAAAACTTATAGCGTCAGGGACTTGACATCGACGAAGTCATAGACGCCAGTGAGCAATACTCCATTTCAGGACCAGGTCTTGATTATGACATGACCATCTGTTTCTGACACTTCACTTTAAGACATGGTGTTTAACATGCACGACATGTCAGTTTCAGACACAACCCTTCAATCGTAACACTGACAGTGTCACAGATGCTTGTGTCAGACACATGATTTCAGTCATAACACTGACAGTGTCACATATATTTATTTCAGACACATGATTTCAGTCATAACACTGACAGTGTCACAGATGTTCGTTTCAGACACATCTCTTCATTAATAACATTGAAAGTTTCACACATGTCTGTTTCAGACACATCTCTTCATTAATAACATTGAAAGTTTCACACATGTCTGTTTCAGACACATCTCTTCATTAATAACATTGAAAGTTTCACACATGTCTGTTTCAGACACATCTCTTCATTAATAACATTGAAAGTTTCACACATGTCTGTTTCAGACACATCTCTTCACTCATACTATTTTCAGTGTCACAACTGTCTGTTTCAGACACATCTCTTCAGTCATACTATTTTCAGTGTCACAACTGTCTGTTTCAGACACATCTCTTCACTCATACTATTTTCAGTGTCACAACTGTCTGTTTCAGACACATCTCTTCAGTCATACTATTTTCAGTGTCACAACTGTCTGTTTCAGACACATCTCTTCAGTCATACTATTTTCAGTATCACAACTGTCTGTTTCAGACACATCTCTTCACTCATACTATTTTCAGTGTCACAACTCTCTGTTTCAGACACATCTCTTCACTCATACTATTTTCAGTGTCACAACTGTCTGTTTAATAATAATAATAATAATAATAATAAATGGAACTTATATAGCGCTATATCTTGCAAAGACAAATCAAAGCGCATGCATTCAACCTAATCTTTCACAGCACAATCAATGATAAAATCAAAGTTTAAACCCAAAAAGATATTTACAAACAGGTGCGATGCAACAAATCTATGAATAAAATTTTTGATATTTAAATGTTTTCAAAAGCACACATAACTCGCAAGGCCGTAACTTTAGCAGGGAAAAACATGGGTTAGGAAAAAACAGAGGGGGGAATCCCAGGTTTGAAATAAATATGTTTTGGGCTGGATTTAAAAGTGTCTAACTAGGTTTTGGCGAAGAGAGTGAGGAAGGTTGTTCCAGATGGATGGACCAGAAATAGAGAATGAGCGGAAGGCAACAGTGGATTGGTTGAATCTAGGTATACGTTTGGCACAAGGGATCTGCAGATAGATCGGGGGGAACGTGAAGGGGTGTACAGGTTAAGACATTCACATAGGTAGAAAGGGTTTCAGTTTGTGGAGACATTTGAACAGAGGGTACTGATTTTTTAATCTACTCTCTGTGTCACAGGCAGCCAGTAAAAGGATTCCCCAATTAGAGGGTAAATAGTGCTCAGATTTTTTCTTTCTGAGAACTAGTCGAAGCTGCGAGTTGTATACGTGAAGGAGTGGATAGATGTTGCTGGCAGACAGCTAAAAGAGAATTGCATGTCCAACGTGAGAGAATAGAGAAGTGACAAGTTTGGCTGTTGCATCATGGGCAGGGCTTGAATTGCCTAAACGCGTAATGATAGTAAACATGAAATGACAGGTCTGGTGATGTATTTTTTCATAGAGAGTGTGTTGTTTGATAAACGACCCAGATACTTCACGGAAGTGGATAGAGGAACGATGTATGTGTCAGTTCTATTGAATTGTTGTAATGGAAGAGAGTTTGTCCCAAACATGCTTCGGTTTTATCTCGTTAACTGGAAAACTTGTTTTGTATCATCCAGTTTTGATATCTTGAAAGCAGTAGGCCATCTGCAGAGAGAAGGGGGATTTTAGGTGTAACACACTTTAATCTGGAGATCACTAAAGTGATGTTGATATGATGACGGTTTATAATGTGATAGTGGAGACAGATAGAGAGTGAAAAGAACAGGCCGAAATGATCCTGCGGTACGCCAAATTCCAGTTTGCAGGGATTGACTGTATCTGTTTACTGGACTGTCTGGACGGTCAGTGAGGGAAGAACTGAAACCCGGAAGGGCTGGTCCAGTAACACCGGGAAAGTTTTTTGAAGACGGATAGAAGAAATTGATTTGGGCAAAAGTGTGAAGGCTGCAATAAGACGAGTAGAGGGGAAAAGGGAGATTTCCCGGTCAGAAGAAGTTGAATGATTAGGGTAAAGGACTAGGGTAAGTTTCAAGGGATGGGTTTACGCGATAGCAACTGAAACCAGGAAGAAGACTGTTGGAGAGAAGGTGGTTATGAGCTGTTTAGAACTACTTTTTAAGGGCTTAGAATAAGGTAGATTGGAAACAGGTCTATAATTCTACAGAATGTTAGGGTCAAGGTCATGCTTTTTTGAGTAGAAGGATAAAAATTGACTACACTTGCAGTTTTTGAGATGATGATAAACATACCTGAAACAAGGTATTGATTCCTATTGGTCGTGATAGCTTGTATTAAGTTGTGGTAGGCACTGTACAAAAAGAGAAGCAGGTATAGGACCGAGTGTCGCAAATATTATAGTCATAATCTATTCAGATAGTCGAAATTTTCTTTCTCACATGCAGGATGAAATGAAAGTGAGAGAGTCCCAAGGACATTGGTGATCAGGAACTGCAGCTGAAAGAGTCTATCCAATCTGGACGTATGATACGGTATTTTTGACAGAAAAGAAGTAGAAAAAATAGAAGGAATATTCAGAGTGTTTGTTGGATGGAAGGCAGATGGCTTTCCTTCACAGCTCCAAGAAGAGTAGTAAGTTAGGGAAAAGAGGAGATATCATATGACGTGGCATTAAAACTTGATAAAAAGAAGAGTATTACTTTGGTTTTTTCTTAAAGAAAATTAAAGATTTGGACTTTGTTGATTTGTTATACGGAAGAGCGGTTTGGTTGATTCCCGTTTTGTTATTCGCCACTGCCGCACAAGCTGCAAAAGTAGGTAGTATATAGTATGAGTTTCCAGACACATCACGTCAGTTCATACAATTTATTCAGTGTCACAACTGTCTGTTTCAGACACATCTCTTCACTCATACTATTACAGTGTCACAACATGTTCTGTTTCAGACACATCCTCTTCACTCATAACAATTGTTCAGTGTCACAACTGTCTGTTTCAGACACATATCTTCACTCATACTATATACAGTTGTCACAACTTTCTGTTCAGACACATCTCAACTTCACGTCATACCTATTTCAGTGTCACAAACTGTCTGTTTCAGACACATCACATCATTCAACTAATTCATAGTAACAACTGTCTGTTTCAGACACATACTCTTCACTCTGACTATTTTCAGTGTCACAACTGCTGTTCAAGACACATCTCTCACATCATACTAATTTCACAGTGTGCACAACACTCTGTTTCAGACACATCTTCCTTCACATCATACTAAGTTCAGGTGTCACAACTGTCCTTTGTTTCATACACATTCTCTTAGTCATACTATTTTCAGAGTCACAACTGACTGTTTCAGAAATGGCAATGTTCAACAGGGCTCAGTCCTCTACCAAGACAGCACTAATTCTCATCAAATGTAACGTGTAAGTGTGTGTATGGTGTGTTGTGTGTGTGTTGTTGTTGTGTGTGGTCTGTGTTTAGTGTGTGTGTGTGTGTTGGGTGTTGGTGATGTGGTGTGTTGGTGTGTGTGTGTGTGTGTGTGTGTGTGCGTTGTGTGCGCGTGCGTGTTGTGTGTGTGTGAGGTGTTGGTAATGTGTGTGTGTGTGTGATTGTGCGAGTTGTGAGTGGTTGTGTGTTGCTTGTGTGTGTGAGTGTTTGTGTGTTTTTGTGTATGTAGCGTGTTTGAGTGTATTTGTGCTATTGGTGTCGTTTGGGGTTATTATTATTTGTTCTTTTATTTCGCAGTATGATAAAATAAGTCTGTCTTGCATTTTTATACAGGTCCCTGTGAATTCATTTTATCAGTTCCACTAGGCACACTATGGCCTACTCTCCAAAAAGCGCATCTTGATTCTTTATGTGTGCCAAGATTTCGAGTGCGTACCACCCACGGTAAGTGGGTTTATAGTCCCATCATCTGAACGTTATGATAGATTGTTTCGGATTGATGTTGACATTCGAGAAGAAAAATCCTCGTTTAAGGAGATTTGAACCAGGGATCCAGCAGATAACGATCAACAATGTGTGTGTGTTTGTGTGTGTGGTGAGTGTGTGAGTGATGTGTGTGTGTGTTGTGTGTGTGAGTGTGGGTGTGTTGGTGTGTGGTGTGTGTTTGTGTGTTAGAGCACAAGTGTATAGATAGTTATATAGACAGACAGACAGACAGACATACATACATTCCATGACAAAACTGAAATCTACATGTCAGAAACCGTGAAGAATATCTGATTGTGTTTGTGTGTGTGTGTGTGTGTGTGTGTGTTGTGTGTGTGTGTGTGTGGTGTGAGTTTATATGTAGGTTTTATGTAACTATCTATATAGAGAGATAGAGAGAGAAAGAGAGAGAGAAGAGAGATAATAGAGCAGATGATAGAGAGAGAGAGAGAAGGGGAAAAAGGGGGGGATAGAGAGAGAGAGAGAAGAAGAAACTACATGTAAAATCGGTAAGACTATGGATTAAAATATTATATATATATATATATATATATATATATATATATATAACATATATAATATATATATAAGAAATAATAAATAATAATATATAAGATATAGCATATATAAAAATATAATACAAAGCCGAGAGTACCTAGATGTAAGAACAGTATGTTAATAATACTAATAATAATATTATTATTATACAATAAAAATGATAATAATAAATATAATATCAGGAATTTAATAGCTCACATATCCCATTTTTTTTAAAAAATCAAAGCGCTTTCGATCCATGCCGACTCATTCACTTATTGCAGACATTTATGATTAATATTTTTTTATACAAATTCAAATTTATACACACACACACACGCACGCACGCACACACATACAAGGTTATTACATCTGGCAGGGTGACGAGGTTTTTGGCTGTTGAGGCAGTAAAAATGAGAGTGGAACAAGAGGGAATAATCTTAGGTTATGAAAAATAATGTTGGACTTAGCGGATTAAAAGCTTCATAAGAAAGGCTTTTAGGCGAAGGGATAGAGGGAGGGTCATTCAGATTAATGACGCATAACAAGAGAAAGAAGCGAGGGCCAATGGTTGATTTCTTAAATTAGGTATTCGTCAAGCACAAGGTGTCGCAAGTACATGCGGAAGTGAACGAAAAAGGATGACAGGTGAAGACATTCACAGAGTAGGAATGTCTGTTTATGGAGGCAAATCTAACAGAGGGTAACTGATCTTATAGTTTACTCTCTGTGGCACAGTCAGCCAGTGAGAGATTGCAAGAGAGGAATATTGTGCTCAAATTGTTTCTTTCTTGAGGACTAGTGGAGCTGCAGAGAATTGTATAAGATTGAATGGAGTGAACTAGATGACAGCTGGGAGTCCAACCATGAATAGAATTAACGTTTAACACTGCCACATTTGTTAAAAAAGCAACAAGCTAAAACCATGATATAGAAAAGACAACAACCCACAGAGATCATCATCATCCATCATGCATCATCAGACCCGTGGACCTGGCGGTCGTGGGGGAGACATGTGAAAAGACGATGCAGTGGTAAGCCTCCTCCAACCATCTCGACCTCGGCGCTGCGCATAGTGCCGAGTCAATTCATCCTGGTCCAATTCCCTCTGCTGTTTTCCATTCTCCATGACTTGTTCTGTCTTCCCCCTCGCTTCTGCCAACTTCGATAGTTTCCCAGCAGTACTGTTTTTGCAGAGTTTGTTGCGGGTGGACGTGGCCGAACCCATGTCAGCTTTTTCTTCTTGACGATTGTAGAAGGGGTTCCTAGTGACCTTGCCAACCGTGTTATTGACTCTTGACAATTCTGTATGGTCTTTCGTACTCATCCAGGATATGCCCATCAGTTTTCTATGCATTTTGTTTCGATGACGGATCGCTTTGCAGTTTCAGCAGTCAATGTCCAGAGTTTTCACTTCCGTCAACAGCAGGATTGACGTGAATAAGGGCTTTTAGAGCAATAGTTATGATTGGGAAACTGATCTCATTACTTTACCATAGTGGTGAGTTTTAGTCAGAGGAAGATGTTGCATGGCTATCCTGACATTGATTTCTTCGTCCGATCGCCCGTCCTTTGTGAGTGTATCGCCGAGGGTATTTAAAAAAGCGTCTACCTCCTCCAGTTTTTGTCCTTTCATGTAAATTTATATCGGTGCATTGCTCGTAGTCTGATCACAGAACTTAACCTATTCTCCGAGCTCACCTCCATCCCATAATTCTCCAAGCTCGTGTTTCTCAGTCTGGTCCGTAAGATCATGCAGCTCAGGTGTTGACTTCGGCGCCCATGAGGTCAATGTCATCGGCATACCGTAAGTTTGTTGAGGGTCTGCCGCCACTTGAGAAGGGTAGGGTGTAGTCATAGAGGGTCTCTCTCATGATGTATATCCAAGAACAATTTAAGCAGTACTGTACTAACAGGCATCCTAGTCGCGGACCCCAACTGTGGTTTTGAAGTAGTCTCCGACCTGAATTGTTCAGGAAGGACTGCACATTCTTGCCGTGTTGTATAGTGCTGAATGGTTAGGCACTAGTCCTTTCTTCAATTCCAAACATTCTGAAGGACCTGCCACAGGCCTTCGTGACCATACTCGTCCAAAGACCTTCTTGAAGTCGATGAAGCTGTTGAACAGGTCTCTCTGAATGTGAAGATGTATTTTCCAACATATAATGTGGCAGAGTAAAAATCAGTCGATTGTGAGGCTCCAGCCTGCCCTGAACCCAGCTTGTTCTCTGCAATGTGTTCTTCGGCCTCCTTCATGAAGTCGAATCATCATAACTTTGAGCAAAGATCTTGCTGTCGTTGTGCTGATGGTTGCAGATTGTTCTATAGTTTTGGGCATTGGCGTAAATTCCCCTTCTTGGGCAGGTGTATGATGAGTGATTGTGTCCCCAGTCTGTTGGCCACTGTTTAGTCTCCCAAATCATCTGCCCAGATACTTTAACATATGTGATATGACTTGTTACGCCACCATTCTTGAGCACTACTGCTGGAATATTGTCTGCATCCTGGGTACTTTCCTACTGGTAAGACAGCGATGGCTTCTTCCACTTCTTCCACCATATAGGTAATGGGCGAGGGTGCGACTGGCATTTGCTGCGCATTCTCTTCTATTAAGCTCCATGTCAGGTTGTAATTGGGTAGTTTTCAGATCTTGACATATTCAGGTAACACCTGTATACAATGGCAGTCTGAATGCTTTCTGGAGGAGTTGTTCCGGAGCAGTCTTCAATGAACTGATGATTTGGTTTGAATTGATTTTGTGAGTTCTTCAGGGAGTCGTATGCCTATTTACTGATGCCCAAACACTTCAAGTATCTTCTTCGAGAGATCTCAACACATTGATCACTGATCCACTTCTCTCCAGGCCTTTAACATAGACTTCTTCACTGAGATTGTCTTGCCATCACCTTAGTATTCATTAGTGATGAAGACTGGTTAGGTTTCAGTGCTCTTCTGTATCGCAGAGGTCCAAGACGTCATTGAAGTTCCAAGGCTGGTGTTAATTCGGGGCCTCAGACGACCGAAGTACCTCCTCTGCTGTTTCTCGTACTTCCTCATTGAAGTTGTTTTTGTAGGTCATTGATGTCATGTGTCCCGGAGGTAATGCCGGCAAAACGTCCGCCAAAGCTTAGCATTGCGGAAGATCTCCTCGACATCTGGATCTTTTAGTTTGACCACGTCAATTTGATACGTTGTGTTTGTCATGCTGTTTGTTTTTCTTCAGCTTCATTTTGAATACCAGCAGCACAAGGTCGTGGTCACGGGTACTATTTCGCTCCAGGGAATGTTCCTAGTTTCTGGCTCTGTTTGAAGCGAGTTTGAAGCGCCGTGTGTTACAGATAAAACAATTGGTTTTGGATCCTGCCGAAGGCGCATGCCAATTGTCCTCCTTGACTGCTTGTGGGATAGAGGGTATTGGCATTGTAAGACAGTGGGTGCATGAGCAAACTCCCAGCAGACTTAGTCCCCTGTCCGTTGTCACCCCAGTTTCCAAACAGACCACTGTTCCCTGCCATTGGATAGTATAGAGTCCAGGACCAACTTGGCGTTAAAAACCCCATGATGAAGATGATGTCCTTCTTGGTATTCTCTTAATGGTCACTTCAAGATCTTCATAAAATTTCTTCTACGTCTTCATCTGTATAGGTCAGATTATGGTGCTTAGAATTATATGAATGGATGATGTCACTTCATAGGGCATGCGAACACCCGTAGCCGATTATCCTGCAGTGAAGCCGGGGTACAGCAGATAATGCTACCCGCTACTTCCTTTCGACAATAAATGCCACTCCAATGTTGAGTTGATAGTATACTCTTGTGCCACTGTAGCCAGATCTATGTTTGCCTTCTTCAGTCTTGTCTCACCAACTCCTGGCCAGTACCTCACTTCTCCTAGTACCAAAATGTCGACCATTTATATCGGCAAAGCTCATACTCTAGATTCTATTGATTTTTCCACTGGTAGAGTGTCCGGGACGATCCATGTACCAATGTTGATTTTGTCTCTAGGTACTTAAGTAATTGGTTTAACTCAGTAGCTGCCATGTCCCTTCCTCCCTGGTGTAAATCAATGGAAAGCGCGTTCGTTGTATCCCGCCTCGTACCGATCCGGTATCAATTTACGGCTTTGGCATTGTGGGGTACATTTTTTTCTGTGGGGCTTAGGAAAGTACCATGGTGGCGCCAATCTCCTCTCCCATTGTCGCCAGATGTTTTTGTGGTTTTTTCTATGGGTTTGCCTCCCCCACATGCGACAGGTTGTACTTGGGTTTACATGGATATACTCATTAGCATAGCGAGAACTTTCTCTGACTGAACCTGACTTTGTTAAAGCAACAAGCTAAAACCAGTGTTAGAAAATGTCAACACTACAGAGATCACTGACAGCTAAAACCAAGTGATAGCGAAAGTCAACACTACAGAGACCACTGATCATCTAAACCAAGTGTTAGAAAAGTCACAACTACAGAGAACACTGAACGCATCTAAAACCATGTTAGAAACTCAACACTACAGAGATCACTGACAGCTAAAAACCAGTGTTAGAAAATTCACACTTACAGAGATCACTGACAGCAAAAACCAGTGTTAGAAAAGAGTCAGCACTACACAATCACTGACAGCAAAAAACCAATGATAGAAAAGTCAACCCTACAAGATCACTGCACGCTAAAACCAAGTGTTAGAAGAAAAAAAACACTACAGACGTCACTGACTCTAAAACTAAAATCATTTAAGATGGTAACAAACACTTGTTTCCCTCCACTTCCAGTCCTCAATTATACTTTATTTGGTCCAAGTGATGGAATTGCATCCTAGTATATACAATTGTGAACCATTATGTCTACTTCCCCAACTTTGTCTTGCCTGTGTTTGTTTGCGCTGTAGGTTTATGATCAATGTCAGCCCTATAGTCCAGCTAATACAGACCAACTTGATAACCTTATGACCTCACCTTGCAATCCTTTCAAACAGGATCCCAAAGCACTAGACTCAGAGATTCACTAGGTGTTTGTTTTCCTCCTATTTATAGTTGTCGTGCACATTGTCCAATATGTTTATATAAACTTAATTTTCTTTCTCTTTTTTATCATCGATTTCCGCTCACAGCTTAAAAATGCAAATGATGGCTCTACAAAATTGGAAAGTAGCTGCTTTAAGTTACCACCCAGAGTGAAAGCTTCCCTCACTTGGCCGGGACCTCTGACAAAGCTCATCCCAGAGCTGAAAACTCCAGTCAGGTCAGGGCCGAAAAGTGGGGTTCTTACTCAAAAAATGCCTACAAATGCAGTTCAATGAAGAAACAATTTCTGTAGAATTTTTACTGAATCTAAGATACATAATTTAATAAATGATTTTAGAAGGAGTAATGGTAGACCTACACTTGTTTTTTCCTCCACTATACACTCCTCACTACACTCTAAATTAACGTGGAAATTATCACTTACACATTTCATAGACAGCTAGTAAACCTAGCACCATTTTACACACTAGTCAAGCATCCACAAACAGCCAACAACCCATCATGATGAACTGTGAATAGCAGGCAAGGAGGCAACCCGGAGGACGTGTGGAGACCATAAACATCATTGACCATATACCCCAACCATCAACGCGACAAGGAACGTAACACAATTCCACACAAATAATTTCTAGGACGAACCCCCCATACAGTGGAGAGCATTGCTGGACAGCCATGTCCTTGTTAACGTTAATACCAGTGAAAGACCCCCACAGCTGCAGCACCCCCACCCCCCACCCTCCCAGTCCGAATCCAAACCAATACTCTTTCCAAGCATCAAACAACCTGGCGTCTCGTATAGAGTACAAGACAGAGACCGCCAGGGCGATGATGCCCAAACAGCGCTTCTCTCTGCCCTGACCTCGGCACGGCCGTCAGGACATGATGATCATCTCCCAGCTTACACTTTAGAAAATAGCCTCCATCCACTTCACCAACCCCCTCCACGCATTCGTGATTTAGCCCTGCCCTCCATTCAGAGCACGCCATTGCATTTTTCTTAAGACCTGAAGGACTGAGAGTGTGATGTGATCAATATATTCACCGTCAGTACGTGACTGGGTTGTGGGGAGGTGAAGTCTGTTTGGATGCAGCGTCTACTTCCATAGCCAAGCTGTGCATAGCAATCAGGGGTGATACCACAGAACAACAAAAGCCAAGACCAAGAAGGAGCAGTGGAGCAAATAGAGAAACAGGTTACAGTGCTCACACACCCTGAGAGTGAACCTGCTGCCCCCTGTGAAAAAAATCAGCCCCAGAGTGACAGACTCAAGCCCAAAACATACACCACTGCCAGCTTCATCAGCCCTGGACACCTCTGAACCTCTGCTCCAGGTGAGCGTGTAATAATAAATAATAATAATAATATGTTTATAAAAAAAACAATAATGATGATGATGAGAATAATAATAACAATAATAATAACATCAACAACAACAACTCATCAACAACAACATCAACAACAACAATAATAATAATAATAAAAAATACTAATAATAATAGTAATGACAATAATAATTATTATTATCATGATGATGATGATGATAATTAAATTAATAATAATAATAATAGTAGTAATAATAATATGGAATTTATATAGCACTGTATCTTGTTAAACAAACAAATCGAAGCGCTTGCACTCAAATCATTTATACACATACAATTTTCCTCAAATATCATGAATAGCAGATTGAAAATTTATGAGCTCGCGTGCACGCGCGCACACACACACAAATACACACACACACACACACACACACACACACACACACACACACATACACACAGACGCACACACACACACACGCACGCACACTCTCGCGAACACACTTAGGTGGTGATGGAGGAGGTGAAGGATGCTTTGAAAAACAGGGACAGATATGAGGGGTAAGTGTCAGGTAGGAAATAAGTGTGTTTTGAGGCTGAATTTGCACATGTACGCACACACACAAACACCCACACACACAAGCGCGCGGGCGCGTACACACACATAAACACACATATAAACACACACATAAACACACACACATAAACACACACACACACACACACATAAAATTTTGTAAACATGTCAGATGTCTATGTGGGGATCATATTTCCAATACTCATATCATATTTGAGTGCCCTATTGTAAAACCTTTTTTACCTACATTTTCTGAACAGTCTCTGGAAAATGTATTTGAAAATTCAAAGCTAGCCTTTGCCATTGCCAGATGTTTATTGCATAGTCCACTTGAATATTTATTGTAGTTACATTATTGTTATTTCATGTTTCCACATTGTTGAGTTTACATTTTGCTCCTGTTTTAAAGTATTATCCTTACTTTTCTATTTTTTATTTCTCACAAAAATACCAACACTGATGCTATTTCTTAACCTTTTCTCCTTTCACTCCTTCCTCTCCCTTCTTTAACTTCCATTACACTTTCTATTTTCCCTCGTCTAATATCAACTTAGAGTGAACAGACGTTAAATTGAAGACAAAACACACACAAAAAAAAAAAACACACACACACACACACACACCACAACACTAAACAGTCCTTCGGATGAGACTATAACCGAGGCCCCGTGTGCGAACGCATGCAGAACATCTTGCGCACACGTTAAATCCTGTTCCGCTTTTCGTAAGAGTAGGCCATTGTGTGCCGGTGGGAACAGATGACAGAATTCACAAAACCGCATACACACGGAGACTGGATGCAAAAAAGCGCATAAGTGCTTATTCCATTATCCTCGATATAAAAGAATGTAAAAAAAAATAAACACACACACACACACACACATAAACACCACACACACATAACACACACATAAACACACACACATACACACACATAAAAACATACACACACATAAAAACATACACACACATAAACACACACACATAAACACACACACACACACACACACACACACACACACACACACATACATACACACACAATGCTTTAGGTGTGGGTGGGGGGGGAGGTGGAGATAAAGGTGACTGTTTAAAAGTAGGAACAGACATGAGGGAAGACATCAGGTAGGAAATAAGTGCGTTTTGAGGCTTGATTTCAAAGTGTCAGATGTAGGCTTTTTGCAAAGAGGTAGAGGGAGGTCATTCCAGGTGGATGGACCAGAAACAGAGAAAGAGTGACGGCCAACAGTGGTTTGTTTGAATCTGGGTGTTCGAAAGCACCAAGTATCTGCGGCTGAACGAAGGGAACGAGATGGAATATAGAGGTGAAGACTGTTACAAAGAAAAGAGGGTGCAGATTTGTGGAGACATTCGAAACAGAGGGTATTGATATTATACTTTAGTCTTTGTGAGACAGGCAGCCAGTGAAAAGGGCGCA
>JAQIHA010000346.1:0-14393 GCA_028751875.1 Rapana venosa | reverse complement strand
TTTCAACCACCTCCTCCCCTGCATCATTACATGCACTACCCAAAAATACATAACTCCCCTTATCCCTTTACCTGCACTACCTACACAACTACACTACATAAAACTGACAAAATTTACACCAAACTCAGCACTGCCCACCCACCTACACAACAACATCACCATCACTTTACACTCAACATAAATACACTACCTGCACACATTACAACTACACTAAAAACCATCATTTCACTGCATAACTAACTACAAAACTGCACTACATTTACACCACACATAACATTTTTACACACACCACACTACACTCCTGCGCATTAAATACACAAAAACCCCAATAAACCCCTACCTCACTAATGCACTCCCTCATAAAATCACTACATCACTCACTGCCTCACTCATACATAACTCACTACATCACTGCGAACACTGCATGCACTCATACCCCATCACTAAAATGCACCATGCACTACACTCACTACACTGCATGCATAACTGAAAGCATGCCACACTGCCACCCAAACTAATACACTACACCTACAAAAACCTGCACGCACTGCACTCATCCCCAAAACCTCCCTAATGCCTGCACTGCCTAACTCAACCCCCAACGCCCTACATACACAAAACCACTACCTACCCAAACCCCACATACACTACACTGCACTGCACGCACTACACACACTACTTACCCCACATAACCCACTCATCACATACACACCACATCCCCAAAAACCCCAACTAATACCCCACACCACACCCCACCCACACTACACTACATACACAAACTACCCAATCCTAACTGCACTACAAACACTAACCCCTGATACACCACACTACACGCATAATACATAATGACTAAAACACACCACTACCTACACAAATTTCTTCATGGGGGAAAACCCGGACTCGCAAAACTGCCCCCGGGTGACCTGGGGTTTTTGCGGAGAAAGGGAACCCGTGCCTGATGTGGAGCGGTTGCGGACAAGTGGTGGTAAAAGTCCTTGCTTATCCCTCCCCAAAAGGCCAGACGGAGTCATAATGGTTGGTTCCCAGTGTGGGGGTTCCAGAATTTTGCCTATCCCTTCTTCCCTTTTTTTCCCTCTCTTGCCAGGAGGCCAAAGGCTTAACTTTCCCCCGGGTTCCGGTTCACTGTTTTTCTCGGCGTTCCGTGCACCGCGCCGTTTGCTTTTTCCATTTGTCCCAGTTTTTTTTTGGGGGTCCCTTTTTCCCTTTTCCCTTCAGGTTCCCCCGAGGGAACGACAGTTAACTCTGTTTTTTTTGGCATGTCCCATTTCCATTCCGTTTTATCCCTGGGTTTTTTTGTCGCTTTTCCGTTTTGTTGGAAATGTGTTCTTCCACCTTTTAAACCCTCCCCCAACTTTTTTTTAAAGTCTATTTTCTTTTTTTCCCTTTGTTTTCCCACTCCATCGTTAGGAAAAAATTTTGGGCGGTCTTAAAATCTTTTGGTTTTTTTGGGAGGTTCCCCATTTGAGAGGAAAATTTTTCTCTGCGCATGGCCCAGTTATCCTTCTTACGCTTGTTCCCTGTTTTTACGTTTCCGAGAAGGGAATCCCCTTTCAACTTCCTGTTCCCCACCCCAGATCATGCCGCTGTTTTTTTTTTTTTCATGGCTTTGCATTTTCTCATTCGCTTGGGGAAATTTGGCTTGTTTTAGTTTGTAGTTTGGTTGTGGGAATTTATTGTTGAGAAAGGAAAAGGGCGTTGTTGAAAGTCTGGTCTTTAAAAGAAAAGTACTTTTTAGTTCTTGCCCTTATGTTTTTTATACCCAGTTATAGGAAAGGGAAGGGGAAAAATTGAAAGAGATTTTTAAGGGAAAGGGAAAAGTCTGGGTTTTTGAAAAACCCAACTAAACTTACTTGGTTTGGGGAGGTTTCTGGGGGTTTCCCAAAGACGCTGTGCCAGGACGTCTCGGTGGGGGAGTAAAGGCCTTTTCAAAGTCATGAAGTGTATGTAAAGGTCACTTTCCTTTCGCTGCTTTTCCCAAAGTTTTTCCGGGTAAAAAATTTTTGGGAAGCTCCCCCCCCCTTTGAAATCCAGTTTTTCTTTCTGAGAGATGCGTCTACTCCCTTTTTATTTGTTGATGAGGTCTTGCTGAGCACCTTACGGGCCCAAGGGAGTAGGAAACCCCGCGCAGGTTACACTCCTGAGTTTTCCCTTTCTTGGAATTTGCAATACCCTTTGTCCACTGTTTTGGACTGTCTCCTTTTCCCAGAGAGGTCAAAATCCATTTCATTTCCCTTCCCGTCTTTTTCAATGTTGCTTTTAGTATCTTGTGTGATTTCTGCTCCTGGGCTTTTCCGTTCCTGAGGGTCTTCGTGCTTTCTTGATTTCATGGTGGTTGGTTCTTCTGCTGGATGTCTAGTTCTTCCACCCCCCCCCGGTCATTTTGTGGTGGTCATTCGGTGCTCCTTTTGAGAACTTTTGGAAGTTTTCTCCCTCTTACCCGGGCCTCTTGATTCTTTAGCACCCCGTTCTTATTCTTCATGCTGTGGGTCTAGTGCCTTGGTTGGTGAGCTTTTTCACAATGTTACTTTTTGTTCCCCCCATTCTCTGCTGCGTTCGGGCCTCTCTCTGTTTTTTCTGACACCTTTCCCTTTCCCTCGAGTTCTTTTACCCTTGTATTTTCTTGTATGCTTTTCATTTGTTCGTATCCTCTCCAAGTGTGTACTGTTGATTCGATCTTGATGGCTTCCTCTCACGACATTCCCAGTGTTTCACTGATCGAGTTTTTCTCTTCCCCTTTCGTACCCCAAAGGGGCCCCCCTTTTGCGTTTGAGTGGCGTTTTTGATTTTTCCCACACCTTTTACATCTTCATTTTCTCTTCGGCTTGGTCTTAAATCGTTGCAGAACTTTTCCTTTATCTTCCCCCTTCTTTCTTTCAACGTAGTCTTGTTTGGTTTTGTTGTTGTTTCTGCGTGAGCGAGTGTATCTTACCTTTGTCTTCACAGGTGTGGTCGTTTGACTTTTTCCCCCTCGTCCCGGGGCGTCTTGTATGATGTCTCCACTGTCCGTGATCAATGGTGGAAATTTGGTTTTTCACTTTCCCGTCGCTTGCCCAGTTGCTTTGTGAAGTCTTTTGTGGGAATGAGCCCCTGTGAAAATGCCCATTCAGTGGCTAACTCGCATAGTCCTCCCCATTGTGTTCTGTCTCCCAGTCCATGAGTACCTTTGCCCTTTCGCCCAGTGTTGTCATTTCCCACTTTTGCGTTTAAGTCCCCCCTGATGATGAGATGTGTTTTGTTGCCCCTGTCCACTTTTCTGGAGTTTTTGGTAGAATGTCCTTTTCGGGTTTCTTTTCGTTGGGGGGGTTTAACTTGAGCTTATCGTCTGTTTTTGGGGTAAATCTTCTAAAATTTTTTTGTTGATGGGTCCATTCCATGAGGACTTCCCCACTGCGCCCTGGTCTCATAGGCGACCCCTCCTGTGTGTTGTTGTTCCATGATATCACTGTCTGCCCCTGATGCTAGTTTAAATTTTTTCCACCCCTGCCCCATCTGCACTCGGTTTCCCGGAAAAGTGCATTTGGGTATTCTGTCATTCATGCGGCTGTGTGTCACCCCCCTTGTCATTGTTTCATTCCAAGCCCGTGATAAGGTTTTTTTGGGGGGCTTGCAAGGGCCCCGGGTCGGAGGTGAGTTCCCGCGGCTTTCCCCATCGTCGTCAAGTCCCAGTCCCGGGATCCCCTCCCCCCGGGTTAATCGAAGTGATGTTCATGTTTCTGAAACTTGGTTTTTTTTTGGGGGTGTGGTAGCGGCCCTTTTGCCCCCCCCAACTTGGGGGGCCAGGGTTTTTTTGTGGGGGCCTTTCCCCTTAGACTGCTTGGTAGGTGCATTCCCCCATCCGCCCCCCGGGAGAGGGCCCTTACCCGGCGGGTCCAGGGGAGGCTGCTGCTCTGTAAACCCCCAGAAATAAAGTCCCCTTGTTTGGGGGTCTAGCGAGAATTGGAGTCCATGTTTACATTGTAGTTTTCCCGCATGTTGAAAAAAAAACCTGAAAATGATAACCCAGAAAATGAAAGCAAGGTAGAAAAGGGGGAAAGGAACACAGACAAAAACCCCCGCTGTTACTTAGGGCGGGCATTCCTTGGACATTGCCGGAATACCCTGGAAACTGTAAAAAGGGTTCCAACCTGCAACAACCTTCCCTCTCTCTCGCGCTTTTTCTTCGCTCACTTCTCTCTCCCCACCTCTCTTTCACCTCCACCTTTTCACTCTCTCTCTCTCTCTCTCTCTCTCTCTCTTCTTTTTTCTCTCTCCTCTTCACTCTCTCTTCTCCTCTTTCTTGGCTGTAGGTGATCGCACAAAAATTTAAGTCGCCAGGAAAGTTTCCCCCTGTTCCTTTTGTGTGAAAAAAAAGGTACATACCCAAGAAAAGAGAGTTTGTTGTAAAAAGGGGGCCCCCCCCTGCCCCCTCCCCAAATCTTGTTGCCCCCCCCCCCCTCCCCCCCCCCAATGAGGCCACACAAGGTCCCCAGACAAAAAAGCACCCCGGACAAGGGCAGAGCGGGAGGAGGTACGGGGACCCCACAAACTGCGAGCAAAGTTTGTTGAGGGTGGGAACGAAAGGGGGGTGGGGGGGGGGGGGGGTGTCGGTGAGGGTCAAGTTCAGACCCAGGGAGGACAAACAGGTGGGGAGTCGTTTGTAGGTGTGTCCTCCCCCCCGTGTTGTACTGTTACCCATCTGTTGTTTGTTGGTTTTTTCTGTTGTCTGTTTGTTTTTGTCTTTGTCTGTTATCTGTTTCTTTTCTTCTGTTGTAGTTGTTGTTGTCTGTTTGTTGCTGCTGTCTGTCTGGGCATCCCCTTCTTTGTTGGTTCCCGCCGACCTGCCGTCACAGAGTGATTCCAGGACATTTTGTTTCTAAATCTGTTGGTTTTGTTGTTGTTGTTGTTTGGAGGGGGTGGGGGGAAAGTTTTTCAGTTGTCTGGTGTTTGTGTATATTCCATTTTATTTGTTTTGTTTTTGTTTACTTTGGGCCCCCCCCCCCCATCCCCCCCCCCCTTTTCACCCCGTTTTTAAGCCAAGTAGATGTTTTACAAGCGATGGATGGTTTTTTTGTATGGTTCTGTGTCACTGTCTTTTGGTCTCTACCCCACCATGTCTGCCATGAAGTGCGCGCAGTTGAGGCTGTTTGTGGCTGGCCCAAGGGGGGGTTTTTTCTGCGTTGAGGCTGTTGTGCACAGTGCTGCTGAGTTGGGCTGTTGTGGCAGTGCTGTGCAGTTGGGCTGTTTTGTGACAGTGTGCTGCAGTTTGGGGTGTTGTGCGCAGTGCTGTCGACAGAAGCTCTCTGCCTGGTAGTACGGGTGTGGGGAGAGGAGGGTGTCGTGAAGGGGGTTTTTTAAGTGTGTTGGAAGGGATTTTTTAACCTGGTTGTGAAGGGGGTTGTTTTTAAAGTGTGTTGTGAAGGGGTTTTTTAACGTGTGTTTGGGGAAAGGGGGTTTTTTAAGTGTGTTGTGAAGGGTTTTTTAACGTGTGTCTGTGAAAGGGGGTTTTTTAACGTGTGGGGCTGTAAGGGGTTTTTAATGTTTTTGTGAAGGGGTTGTTAAGGTTTGGGGTTTTGGGAAGGGTTGTTTAATGTGTGTGTGAAGGGTTGTTTAATGGGTTTTGAAGGGTTTTTTAAAGTGTGTGTGTTGAAGGGGTTGTTTAATGGTTGTGAGGGTTTTTAAGTGTGTTGTGAAAGGGGGGGGGTTTTAACGTGTTTTAGGGAAAGTTTAATGGGCTTTTAAATTGTTAATTTTTAAGGGGTTTTTTAGTTTTGTTTTGAAGGGGTTGTTTAAAGGGGGTGTCTGGAAGGGGTTTTTTTGGTGTGGAAGGGATTTTTTTGTGTGCTGTGAAAGGGGTTGTTTAACGTGTGTTTGGAAGGGATTTTTTTAAATTTTTTTTGAAGGGATGTTTTAAAGTTGTTTAAGGGGTTTTTAATGGTTTGTGAAGGGGGGTTTTTTAAATGGGGGAGGGGAAGTGGGGTAAGGGGGGAACTGGTCTAAAGGGAACGTTGTCTGGAGGGGTTAGTTGGCTGTGGGGGGTTCTGTTTGTGAAGGATTTTTTAAATGGTTTTGGAATTAAGTGGGTTTGAAAGGGGTTAAAGGGGGTTTGAAGGGGTTTTGGGGTTCTTTGGAAAGGGTTACGTTGTTGTGATTGTGTGTTTTTTTGTTTGTTTTTTGGGGGGAATGGGGCTAAAGGGGAAATGGGTTTTAAGGGGTTAAAAATTTTTTTTTTTTCTGGGTCTTAAAAATCTGTTGTAACCCCCCCCCCCCCCTCCCCTTTTCCTCCCATGGTCCCGGTGTAGGGTTTTTTACCGGGTGGGTTTTGTGAGAAGGAGTGGCGTAGGGGCATGGCGAATGTCTCACTAAGGACAAAACATTAATTTTCCATGTCCTAATTATATTAACCGTCATCAGATCACCCCTTTTTGAGGGGCCTCAGTTTCTAGAGCACCTCGTTTCAAGATAAACCCTAAAAAATAAATTATTTTAAATTTTTATTATTCTGAAGGACAATCGTAACTGACATCGTCACTAAGGACAGTCATTAATGACACCCTAAAAAAGGACTCATTAACTGCCCGGGAAAGCAGAGGGGCGTGGGGGGTCACGAACTGTCCTCACCCAGGACAATCATCGCCATCCTTCGGGGAAAGGATGGAGACAGCTTGTGGTTTTTTAAATGCTGCAGAGAAGTCCCAATCATCATGCCAAACTCAAGAATGTAAATTCCTTTAGAACAGCCAGAAAGCAATGTCAACCGTTTGGCCTTTTGTATATGGACTTTTCGGTGACCCATTGTCTGTGTTTGTGTTGTTTTGTTGTTTTTTGTTTTATGTTTTTCAACTTGGTGATGAACCAATTCAAAACTTTTCTTTTTTTTTCCCCCCTTATTTCTTCCTTTCTTTTTCTTTTTCTTTTTCTCTCTTGTTTAATTTTTATTTAAAATAAAACCCGGGCTGTTTGTGTCATTTTTTTTCGGGTGCTGTTGCCCCGGTTGGTCATGTATTCGTGATGCTTTGTTGGTGTGTCAGGGTATTTCGGGATGCAATGACCTCAAGCACGCAGTTAAAAGGGCAAAAATTTAAACATAATGCGTCAATTTCTTGATGGGGTTGTCTTTTGTCATGGTCTTATGGTCACGATGCATGTCCATCTACCCCGTTACTTGAAAGGGGCCCCGCCTGCGTCTTCCCTCAGACCCAACCCCGCCTGCCCACCCCCACCCTTCACCCCGGGCCTCTTTCGAGGGACGGGACTCCGGACGTCACCCGCAGGCATTTCCGCCAGATCCGACCTCCCCAGGGGCAGTGCCCGGGGGACTGCGGTGCCCTGCGGGGTTCCACGCCAGGACAGGGGCAGCTGCCGACCGGCGGGGCTCCCGGGGGGCAGGTCCCCATTCAGCGGCGCCGAGGCTGTGAAAGGAGTTGGCGTCCGACCGGGTGAGCGGGGTTTTTTTGGGGAAACAAATGCATTGATGCGAAAACGTTTGAGTCGTCCATGCCCCCGGCCTAGCCCCCTTCCCCTCACCTGCCCCTATCGGGAGACCGTTGCGGCACCCTGAAGATTTTGAAACCCATTTCTCCCATTTCCCGCGTTTTCGCTTCCAAAATCGTCCATTAAAGCAACCCAGTCCCCCTCTGATGTTGTTTTCCCCATCGTTTTCTCGTCTGCCCTTTTCGTCTCCCTCCTTGTACTTTTTTCTGTGGGACAGCTTTGCCCAGACCATGTTTTTTAAAGTACTCGTTTTACGTCTTGAAAAAGATCATTTGATTTGTGCGTGTTTTTGTGCCGGGACCTCATTTTTTGTTCTATTCCAGTTCAGGGGGAAGTTTCCTTGGTCAAGCACTCGTTTTTCCCCACACAAAGGTCAAGCACAAAAGGTCTTCCCAAATGGATGGGGGGCCGTTTGCACCCTTGGTTTCAGTACATTTTTTCCCATTCCCCAGTTTGAAGGGGTCCCGCCTTCTTTTGGGGCAAAAAGGTGAAGCACAGGGAGGGGGGTTGGCGCCACCCTCAAATCTGGTCCGGGAGAAGCTGGGTCTGTGACCCTCCCCCCCCTACACACAGGCTTCGAAACACCTTGCCTTTGACACGCGTGAAGAAAATGGGTGGAGGCAGAGGGCCCGGGGATCCCTTAAACACGGCTCAGAACAAGCCTGGCCCACACGACCGCGCATCAGGAAGGGGAGGATGGGGGTTGGCTGTTTAGGGAGGGGGGATGGGGCATTGGGTGTTCAGGAGGGGGGAGGACAGGGCGTTCAGGAAAGGGAGGGGTGGACTTGGGGTGTTTTAGGCCCTTGGCCCGTCCGAAGGTTCATTCCCTTCCCCCCCCCCCCCTCTTCTTCTTTTTTCAAAACACACCCAAAACACTTATTAAAATTTTTAAAATTATTTTTTAATAAAATTTTTATTTTATAATTTATATATAAATATAAAATATATTGGGGTGTGTGTGTGGGGCTGCGTGTTTTGTGTTTTGTGTGTGTTTTTGTGTGCTCGAGCGTGCTGCGGGGTGTGTGTGTAGGTTTTCTTTTGGGGGGTTAAAAAACTGTAAATGGGTTTTCGTATTCCAAACCCGAAGCTAATTCAAAACACTGCACCAAAACCCCTCCACCCAGCCGGCCCAAAAACCACCACACACAGTCCTCTCCCCCTGAATGCATCAGCTCTGACTTTCTCTGTCCTTTTTAAAAAGAAAAAGAGGCACCCCTCCCACGTCCCCAGGCACCTTGTGCTGAGACCTGGCCCATGCTGGGGGTCCCGAAGCCCCCGAAGCGCTGGGTTCTTTTGACACCGGCTGGGAGCTCGGAAGTTCCGCAGGTCCCCCAGCGGCAAAAACTTTTAGCCAAAGAAACCCGCAAGAACATTCGCAGCAGGCGGGGGCAAAGGGAAAGGCAGGTCAAGGCCCTTTTTGGGGTAACGTGTTGGTAGTAACAGCAGCAGCAGCAGCAGCCGCCGCGCGCTGCTTGTAGTTTTGTAAATATTAGTAAAGTGTAGTAGTTTGTAAAAGTAGTTAGTAAAAAAGTATAGCTATATTAAATTTCTTTTTCACATACCCATTCAATAAAATCAAGTATCATTGCTGTGGGTTTGCACACACCACACAAAACAACAAAACACCCTCACAACACCTACCAAAACACACAAAACACCCCACAACCCTTTTCCCCCAAAAAGACAGTCAAATAAAATAAAAAAAAGGAATTGGGAAAAACAAAGTTTTGGCCCCCCCGAAAAAAAAAGGGCCTTTTGGGCCCCATGCAAAAACGGGTGGTTTCCACAAAAACTGGGAAATGAAAATTAGCTTCCGAAATCAACTGTCTTCGGAAAAAAAAGAAAATGGTGGGTCTTGAACCTATAGAGACCTGGGGGGTCTGTCAGAACACAATAGAGACCTGGTGGGTCTGTCAAGAGACACTATAGAGACCTGGTGGGTCTGTCAGGAGACACTATAGAGACCTGGTGGGTCTGTCAGGAGACACTATAGAGACCTGGTGGGTCAGGAGACACTATAGAGATATAGTGGGTCTGTCAGGAGACAGGATAGAGACCTGGTGGGTCTGTCAGGAGACACTATAGAGATATAGTGGGTCTGTCATAAAACAAGATAGAGGCGATGAAGCGGTATCAGTGACGTTAACTGAGGAATTAAAATAATTAATTTTGTATCTGATGCCATTGCACTCTGAGAGCCATTGAAGACAGACTGAGGAATAGGGAACTGTATGTGTCAGCACGGTTATCTCCCTATAGGTCTGCACGCATTGCTTTTTTTGTTATATCTTGTTAATATGTCAGTATTCGATCTCAGTGTTTGATTATTTGAAATTGTTACAATTCAATTAATTATCAAAAGTAACAACAAACAGGCAAACAACTTAACAGACTCCATTAGCTGAATGACCTCGTGACCCTAAAGATGCTGTTGTGTTTTCCAGGAAGGAGAAACCAGACCTGGGCAGCAGCCAATCAGTGAGCAGCATTCAACCAGCCAATGGGCGAATGGCATTCTATCAACCAATCAGTGCTCAGCTTGGACAAAGAGACTGCTTCCTGGGGGGCCCTGACATTTGCATTGAACACTGCACGGGGACGCTTCGTTCAGTTTGGGATGACCGGACTGGAAAGGACATTAAAGGGAGCATGGGAAGAGGCACGGCCATCACAGTTTCCTGCATCGTCATCCAGGCTGCCCTGACAGCTAGCATGTGGTTTTACTGCCGTGTTCAGTGATTTTGCCCCGTGAATTTACTTTGTATGTGTGGAGGGTGGGGTGGTCTGTTCAGCTTGTTGTTGATGAGTGGTTTATGTTGTTGTCCCGCTGAACATGATGCAGCATACATAGGCCTGTGGTCTCCTGGCCGTTCCCTGACAAGGGCATAAGTCGGATACTGGCACAGGGTGTGTCCTCATAAACTTGTGACGTCGGGGTACATGTCATTATCCAGTGTGACGTCACTGCAATGCCGAGACAGACAACAACAACAACCCACCACCAACAAAAAAAACACAAAAAAAAACCCGTTGTTAGGTATGAATTTACCCAAAATAGGGTACACGCAGATTCATTATTTTTCCCAGTCGAACGTGTCTGTGTATTGAGATAAAGGCGTGGGGGCGACGTGGTAGAAGACAGATGCCAGGTCCTCACTCGCTTCCTGCTCGGTTCTGCTGACGTGACGTGACGTGACGGGGACGTGACGTGAGTTCTAGAACTTTGATTTGGGTGTGGGGCCTACCAGCAAAGTATTGGGGTGTTGTCATGTTGCCACGGTCGCAGTGTGGGTTCTGTGTACAGTGAGTGACTACAGCTGGAGAAGTGGGGGGGGGGGGGGGGGGGGAGGGGTAGGGGAGGGGTGGACGGAGGACTAAGGACAGAAGGATGGGATTTCCAGGGATTTGGAGGACAAGTGGTTATTTTTTGTGTTTGTGAAATGGGTATCTGTGTCATGGCGATTAGTTTATCTTCGATCTGTCTGTTGTGTGTGTGTGTGTGTTTTGGTGTGGTGTGGGTTGTGTGGTGTGGGTGTGTGTGTGTGTGTTGTGTGTGTGTTGTTGTTGTTTTGTTGTTGTGGCTGGTGTGTCAGTCATAGCTTCTCTCTCCTTCCATAGCCGGTCATGCAGCTGCTCCTCTGTGTCCACCAGGAGGGAAGGTGGGCACAGCTAGCACAAACCTCCACTGCCCGCTATAAGCCCTGTGTTGTCTGTCTGTCTGTCTGTCTGTCTGTCTCTTCTCTCTCTCTCTCTCTCTGTCTCTCGTCTCTGTCTGTCTGTCCTCTCTCTGTCTGTCTCTCTCTCTCTGTCGTCTGTCGTGTGTCTCTCTGCCTGTCTGTCTGTCTCTGTCCTGTCTCACTGTCTGTCTGTCTGTCTGTCTCTCTGTCTGTCGTCTGTCTGCCTTCTCTCTGTCTGTCTGTCTGTCTCTATGTCTGTCTGTCTGTCTGTTGTTCTGCTTCTGCCTCTGCTGTGCTCTCTGTCTGTCTGCTGTCTCTCTGTCTGTCTGTCTGCTGTCTCTCTGCCTGTCTGTCTGCCTGTCTTTCTGTCTGTCTGCCTGTCTCTCGTCTGTCTGTCTGTCTTTGTCTGTCTGCCTGTCTCTCTGTCTGTCCGGTCTCTCTGTCTGTCTGTCTGCCTGTCTCTCTGTCTGTCTGTCTGCCTGTCTTTCTGTCTTCTGCCTGTCTCTCTGTCTGTCTGTCTGTCTGTTTGTCTGTCTGCCTGTCTCTCTGTCTGTCTGTCTGTCGCTGTCGTCTGTCTCTCTGTCTGTGTGTCTGTCTGTCTCTCTGTCTGCTGTCTTTCTTTGTTTGCATCTTTCTTAACATTAAATTAACGTTTATCAGGTGTAATACCTGTTTATCATGTGTTAGATCCCTGTTTTCATGTGTGATACCCTGTTATCATGTTGATACCCTTTTATCAGTGTTTTAGATACCCGTTTATCATGTGTTAGAAATAACCCGTTTATCATTGTTGATACCCTTTCAGTGTTTGATACCCTGTTTATCAGTGTGTTAGATACCCTGTTTATCAGTGTGTAGATACCCTGTTTATCAGTGTGTTAGATACCCTGTTTATCCAGTGTGTTAGATACCCTGTATCGTGTGTTAAACCCTTTTATCAGTGTTTAGATACCCTGTTTATAATTGTTTAGATACCTGTTATCATGTTAGATACCCTGTTTATAATTGTGTTAGATACCCTGTTTATCATTGTTAGACAGAAGTTTGGCTTTTTTCAGTGTTGCTCTGTGTGTGTGGTATGTGGGGATGATGACGTTGTTTTGCCTTTTTCCTGTTTTGTTTTCACAAGTCTGCATACTTCTATCGTTATTTGTTTATTTATTTATTTATTAAGAGAACAAACTTGCCGACTATGTTTGTGAGTTTGTCAGTTGATGCAAACTTCTGAGTAATGGAGCACATGCATCGCACATGTGTGCACACTTCACGTGAACGTCACACATACACGCGCGTACGCACGCGCGCACCACACACACCCGCGCACACACATCACGCACGCACACCACGCACAGCATACACACACCACAGCACACACAACCACACATCAACTCCGATGGGAAAGCATAATTAATACATTGATCACTAGAGATTACATACAAATTCAGAAAAGACAACTCAAGCATTATTTTCAGAGGAAAGTTAAATGCATTCACAATAAAATTCAGCAAGAAAAATGCTTATGTGGTATATATTTCAAATACCATACATACTGATTGAAAATTTAAACTTATCTCACCTGCCTTTCTGAAATACCGTTGACGAAGTTTTTGAACAATGTAAAGAACGTTTGACATTGCTAATTTTATTTCGTTTATAGGGCACTTATTTTTAGTTGTAGTTCTCGAATTTCTTTTTTTTTTTAATGTTGTTCTTGATCTTTTATTTAAGAATACTATTTTGATATTCCCTGTTATTACTTTAAAATACATACACACACACACATGCACGCACCACAAGTAATCTATCTATCATCTATCTATCTATCCATCCTCTTTCATCAGTCTCCTATTTTAGGGCCGTCGGTTATCACTTAGAAGTGGAAGACGTTACAATGAAGACTACTTACACACACAATCACACAGGGCACACACAAACAAACCACACACACCTCTCGTCTCTGTCTCTCTCTCTCTTCTCTCTCTCCTCTCCTCCTCTCTCCTCTCCTCTCTCTCTCTCCTCCTCTCATTTACCTCCACATCTCAACCAAAACGTTCAACGATCATTTTCTGAGCGCAAGGTTCTGGGGGAGGGGCAGGGGGGGGGGGAGGGGGCCGACGAACCGTAATGGCACCCATCACCGAGATACAATCACCATTTACATTACCAACTTCATCTATCCAGTGTGCCCACGTACACCACCACTAACCCCCTACCGCGCCCTAATTCATACACACACACACAACACACAAAACACAAACACATAAACAACAAATTATAAATACAAAACACACACAAAAAAGAACAAAAACAAAAAGAAACACACAACACATAAACACACAACACACACACACACACAAACACAAAGAAACAACATACACGCAGTGACAACAAAAAAACACAAAAAAGGCACGAAAATGTCAAAAGCAACAAAACACAGCACACACAACACACACACACAGGGACTTCCACTCAGTTCAGGTGCAGGGAAGAATGGACAGGAAAGTCGACCATGCAGCGTTGTCCCCTCTGTCTGTCTGTCTGTCTGTCTGTCTGTTCCTCTTCTCTCTCAATTCATCATCTCGCTCATCTCGATGTACTCTTCTCTCTCTCCTCTGTCTCCTCTCTCTCATCCTCTCAAACTCATAACCGAGTCCGTGCACTCATCAAACATCTTGCATGCACTAACATTAAATCCACGTTCTCATGCCTCGTTCGTACAGTATGTGCCATTCTTCCGTGGAATCATCAACATTGACATAAACGCATACATACGGGACTGGTTTAAAATAAAAACACATGCTCTATTTCCCTTATCCTCGATGAAAAAAAAACCCCCAAAAATTTTTTTCTGAAAAAAAAAATCCTTCGAAAAAAAAGAAGGAAAAAAAAAGGGGGGGGGGGGGGGGGGGGGGGGGGGCCTTCCTATATCCCGGGTGAGGGTTTGGGGACATGCTCAAACCAACCCCAGTGGTTCTTTGTTTTTCTACCTTCTTCAAAAGAAAGAAGGGGAAGGTGGGGGGGGGGGGGGGGGGGGGGGGGGGGGGGGGGGGGGGGGGGGGGGTGGGCTTCCTGTTTTAAGCAGTGGGCTGCTCTCCAGTCTTCAAAGGGGACCCCGGCCCCAATGCTGCATACGCTCTCGTCAGTCTGTCCAAGGTCTCAAAATCTTCAAATTACAAAATAGAAGAAGGGTGGGGGGGGGGGGGGGGGGGGGGGGGGGGGGGGGTT
>JAQIHA010000345.1:0-14402 GCA_028751875.1 Rapana venosa | reverse complement strand
ATAACCCCCTATACATAAAATCCCCCCACACCAATTAAAAAATTAAAGTCCTTTTGTTTTCCCCTTATGCCCCTGTCTCTCTTCTTGTCTGTCTGTCTGTCTGTCGTCTGTCTTCTCTCTCTCTTCTCTCTCTCTCCCCTCTCCTCCTCTCTCTCTCTCTCTCTCTCTCCTCTCTCTCTCTCTATTTTTATATTTTAAAGAAGGCACTCTTATTAGAAGCCGACTATACTCAGTTAAATATTCTCCCCCTACACCAAATATTAAAATATAACAAAGGAGTCATGATGTTCAAGATTATGACAAGAACTGTTCCCTCATCCTTAAAAGACAAATTCCCCCTAAACCAATCCTGAAATACTATAAAGCCAAGTGTCCCAATCCCAAGAATAGACTGATTTAAATCTAGTTTACTTTACTCAGGCCCTATGCTGTGGAACTCCCTTCCTGATTCAGTTAAACAACATCAATCAATAACAATCTACAAAACTCACTTATCAACCCACTTGATACATCAACAATAACCAGCCACACTCCATAGCCTTGGAAACAAAGTTATATATCCGCCCTTACCTATCTGCCTTTTCCCTTCACCTGTCTGTCTGTCTGTCTGTGTCTGTCTGTCTGTCTATTTGTCTGTCTGTCTGTCTGTCTGTCTGTCTGTCTGTCTCTCTCTCTCTCTCTCTCTCTCTCTCTCTCTCTCTCTCTCTCTCCTCTCTCTCTCTCCCCCCCCCCCCTTTTGAATGTTTTACTGATATTTTCATTGTGTACTTGTAAGTGAGTTTATGACTCTTTTTTTGTTTTTGTGTTGTTGTTTTTTGTTATACTATATTATAGTTGTA
Organism: Rapana venosa; assembly: GCA_028751875.1. Lineage (NCBI taxonomy): Eukaryota > Metazoa > Mollusca > Gastropoda > Neogastropoda > Muricidae > Rapana > Rapana venosa. The sequence goes on along the minus strand of JAQIHA010000345.1, from coordinate 13,563 downwards.
GTAAATATATCTATCACAATAATAATATGTGTTAATCCGTACGAGTATAATCAAAGAGAGTGTTGATGGTGATGGTGTGCTGTTTTGAGAATTATATTCAGTATTATTTTGTTTTAGTTTGTTTGTTTAGCTCAGTGGTCGGAGCACTCGCTTTCCCCCAGCCAAGTTAAGCAGCGTCGAGCGTGGTTACCAGTTGGATGGGTGACCGTTTGCGCGCCTTGGCTTCAGTACAGTTCCCCCAGTTCACCCAGCTGTAAATGGGTACCTGCCCTCTTTAGGGTCAGGGAAGGTAAAGCAGCGAGGGAGAGGAGATGGGCGCCGCCCTCAATATGCTGGCCCTAGAGAAGTGAGGTCTCTGACGCCTCGCTCCCCTACGACCTTATAGGTTATGGGACTCCTTTACCTTACCTTTTACCTTATTTACAAACAAAAAAGTATTATCTCTAAAATACACTCTCTCTCTCTCTCTCTCTCTCTCTCTCTCTCTCTCTCTCTCTCTATCCTCTCTCTCTCATCTCTCTCTCTCTCTCCCCTCTCTCCTCTCTCTCTCTCTCCTCCCCTCTCTCTCTCTCTCTCTCTCTTCTCTCTCTCTCTCTCTCTCCCCTCTCTCTCCTTTTATTGTTTTGCTTATAGATATAATTGTTGTGTCTACAGTTGTATCCTGATAAAGGACGTAATCAGATTTTATATTTTCAATTTTATTGGGTTTGTTGACTGCATTTGTGGTTTTAGAGATTGTTTTATTGCAATATTTTATTGTTGAGTGTAACAACTATGTGTACTTTACTTACAATGTGTTGATGTTCATTTTTATGACTTAATTGGTTTCGGGTTTTTCTTCTTCGTTTCTTCCTTGTTTTTATTGTGTGAGTGTATGGGTATTGGGTCTATTTTATTATCATGACATATAACTTTTATGAGTATAATCAAAAAGAGTGTTGATGGTGATCGTGTGCTGTTTTTAGAATTATATATTTAGTATTATCTCTGAAATACACACACACACACTCTCTCTCTCTCTCTCTCTCTCTCTCTCTCTCTCTCTCTCTCTCTCTCTCTCTCTCTCTCTCTCCCAAAAAGAAAGCTTTCTACAGATGTGCCTTGATGACTGTGTGAAAGGCTTCTACACAAACTTAACGTAAAGACACTGTGATTGGAATATCCAACAGTATTTATAGACAATATCAATATTCTGGTATAATGTCAAAACCATGGTTTGGAATTCATGCCATGTGGACCTTTTTGTGTGTGATTAATTATGTTGTTAATTATATATGTGTTTTGTGCCCAGTCCTTGCCCCACTGTCCCCATGTGAATGGGCATAATTGCTTAACACATTAAACCTTTGTCATTGTCATTGTCATTGTCATTGTCATTGTCATTGTCTCTCTCTCTCTCTCTCTCTCCTCCTCTCTCTCTCTCTCTCTCTCTCTCTCTCTCTCTCTCTCTCTCTCCTTTTATTGTATTGCTTATAGTTACAGTTGTGTATCCTGATGAAGGACGTATTCATATTTTATACTTTCATTTTATTGGGTTTGTTGACTGTACTTGAGTTCTAGTGAATGTCTTATTTCAATATCTTATTGTTGAGTGTAACAACTATGTGTGCCTTATTTACAATGTGTAGATGTTCATTTTTATGACTTTGTAAGTTTGGCTTTCTTTCTTTTTTTGTTGTTATTGTTTGGGTTTTTTGTTTGTTTGTTTGGGTCTGTTTTAAAAAAAGTGTTTTCCCTTTGTTTTTACTGTGTGACTGTATGAGTATTGAGCTTATTATTAAGATGTATCCCTACGGGCGGGGACTGGATGTAAAAAAGCACATGGGTGCTTATTCATTATCCTCGAAATAAAAGAATTTGTCATTCCCTCCCCTCTCTCTCTCTCATCTCTCTCTCTCTCTCTTCTCTCTCTCACTCTCTCCCTCTCTCTCTCTCTCTCTTCTCTCTCTCTCTGTGACGGAATGCGGCTATCTTCATGGTGGGCAAAGACGGTCGCGTACGCAATATCTCGCCATCGGTAAAACCTCGAACCTCTAGCCGAGGAACGAAAAACAAAACACAACAAACGAAAGAACAGTGTTGATGCTTTATGCATTGCTGGAAGGATGTAGGCCTAGCTCCGACCATCTGCCTAATATAATAGTATCGTTTGAGGTCCTGTTTTTGCCAGCTAGCTGCCAAAGGGGACAGACTACCTCACAAGTTGCCAGGGTTAGCTGCGTGCAGAGCTTTTGTTTGTTCAGGGCCCGGGCCTGAATCTAGCGCTTGTATGTAGGGAGGGGAGGGGGATGAAGACGACCATGACCAGCAGCCTGTTTTAGAATGTGGGTACCCCTGAGGGAGAGGAGATGGGCGCCGCCCTCAATATGCTGGCCCCTAGAGAAGTGAGGTCTCTGACGCCTTGCTCTCCTACGACCTTCTAGGTTATAGGACACCTTTACCTTTACTTACCCCCGTGGGGATGCCGGGGGCCTGTCAGTATAAAAAGTATCTCCACCTTCTGGAAATTCTGTGCTAGGAATTCCCTCTTTCCTATCCCTCTTTTCGTTTCTGCCATGTTCTTTTTCTTCTTGTCGCCTCTTTCTTGCCTATTGTCTGCCTTCTTGGGTCTATTCTCCTGCCTTTTTTTCCCCCAGAAAGACTTATAAAATAAGAAATCTCTCCCATGCCGAAGTCGGATGCGCTGGGCCTGATTTGCCAGGCGCATAACGGCAGCGCAACGCATGTGACAGACAAGTTGCTGTCTGAGCGTTCGACCAAGAAGACGAATGTGGGTGTTCACTTTAGGAAACTCGCAGAGCGAGTTGTACAAATAATGAGGAACTTCTGCTTTGCTTTGCTTTTGTTTTTATATCACCGCGCTCTATTTGTCGAGATGGCCGTATGAAAAAAGGTGTGAATCTATCTTACCTTGAAAATCAAGGGAAAAGAAAGACTCTCTCTCTTTTTCTTGTCTCTGACATTTTTGTCTGTCTATCTGTCTCTTCTCTCTCTATTTATATAAAGACATAAATTTTATATATATTTAAATATATAATATAATTCTGCCCTGCCTCCTCTCCCCCCTCTTTCCTTCACACACTCGCACTCGCGCGCACAACCCACAACACACACACACACACACACACCCCCACACACACCCCCACACACACCAAAACACCAGCAACACAGGGCAACGACGCACGCACATACACACACATACACTCAACTTTCACGGGGATATTTTTCCTCTGGAGTTTAACGTCAGTGCAGACTCCATCCCCCAAAAGTCCTTCGGATCACACTATAAACGAGTCCCGTGTCGGAACGCACGCAAACATCTTCCGCACACGTTAAAATCCTGTTCCGCTTTTCGTAAGAGTAGGCCATTGTGTGCCGGTGGGAACAGATGACAATTTACAAAACCGCATACACACGGGGACTGGATGTAATTAAAGCACATAAGTTCTTATTTCATTATCCTCGATATAAAAGAATAAAATTTTAATTAAAATTAAACACACACTGTCAAACTTTTTTTTTGCTGGCTGTTTATCCACACGGTTTAGGGAAGTGTTTACGAGTTTTGAAATTCCCTTTTAAAATAGCATGGCACACAGAGGTTATTCTTCATGTCAGCTGTTCCAGAGAGTGAGTGCCACAGGGCCAGAAGAAATGACTCTATCTTTCTGTTCACAATGACGGCAGTATGAAACACACTTTTGTGTGTGTGTGTGGTGTGGTGTGTGTTTGTGTGTGTGTTGGTGTGTGTGTTGTGTGTGAGTTTGTGTGTGTTGTGTGTGTGTGCTGTGTGGTACATTTCATTTGTTTTATCAAAGCAATATGTTATGGTTGCATGACTGTGTAAGAATATTGAATGCAATTCTTTGATTTGTCTTTGCAAGAACAGCGCTATATAATTCTATCTTCTTCTTTTTCGCATTCTCTTCGCATCTCCTTCGTTTCTTCTCTTCTTCGCATTCTTCTTTCTTGCTTCTTCTTCTTGCATTCTTCTTGCATTCTTCTTCGCTTCTTTTTCTTCTTATCACATCATCACATCATCATATCACATCATCATATCATCAGTATAGTAGTAGAGTAGTAGTAAAAAGTAGGTAGTATAGTGTAGTAGTATATAAGTGTAGTAGTAGAGTATAGTAGAAGAGAAGAAGTATAGTAGTAAAAGTGAGTAGTAGTATAGTAGTAGTAGTAGTAGATAGTAGTAGTAGTATGTCGCACTTAGGAGTTTTTTTACGTGCTAGGAATTCTCTCTTTTCTATCCCTGTCTTTGTTTCTGCCTTGTGGTGGGGGGGGGGTGAGGGGGGGGTTCTGTGTGAGTGTTCGTGTGTGCATGGATACACGCGCGCTGGGGATCCCGTTTCTGTTACATGTAAAGAGTGCATGAGTGAGTAAATGAGTAAATTGTGGTGTGTGAGTGAGTGGGGTGTGTGTGCGTGTGTGTGTGCGGCGGCGCGCGGTTGTGTGTGTGGTGTGTGTTGTGTTTGTTTGTTTTCCGAATAGCATGGCCAACATACACACACATGCATGTACACCACACCACGCGCCGCGCGCGCCGCAGCACACCACACACACACCAACAAAACACACCACACACCACGCACGCACCACGCACGCACCACACCCCACACACACTCTCTCACTCTCACACACTGTAAATTTAGTACGTCCGTTGCCTTCTGTGACTACCTTGTAGGCAGCCGTTCATGAATTATTTCCGCGGTAGCTAGCAAATGCAACATGCGCCCAGCATTGAACAACAGTGTCCACAGATTCAGAATCGCCCCTTCTTGCTGCTGCTGCTGCTACCTGCTGCTGCTCCTGCTACTACTGATCTCGTGGCATGATGAAGATGTTGAGGACTTTTTACGATCTCCCAGGACTTCAAAGTGCATACCTGCCAGTTACCTTAATTCCCTTCGTGTAAATAAACACATGCAGAAGTTCACACACGCACGTTAAAAAAATCCCTGTAATTCATGTCAGCGTTTGGGAGGCTTACGGAAACACGAACCTACCCAAAGTCGGAACGCGGCTACCTTCATGGGGGGCAAAAACAGTCGCATACGCAAAATCCCATCATTGGAGAACCTCGGAGCTCTATCCGAGGGACAAAGGAAAAAAAAAGGAAGAAGAAAAAGCATGTAGCATCACCAGATTCTCCGGTACCATACAATGTGAAAAAAACCTTGCTCTCTTTCAGCTGATGTCAGATTCTAGGAAACGCATCCGTACATGTCCAGTTTGATGTGGAGCATTGTAAGGAAGGGGGGGGGGGAGGCCGTTAGGGCTTGTCAACTGTCGGACTAAAAATCAACAACAACAACATCGCTAGACTTCAGCAAAATGGAATGATATCCATTCCTGTCTTTCCCGTCGCGTGTTGGATAGGAGTGACACTTGCGTAGCTGTGGATGTTAGTAAGGCTGTCTTCGTGACTTATTCTCTAAAATCATTAAATGTGAATAGACGTTAAACTGAAGATATCTGTCCTTGTTTGTCTGTCTGTCTGCCTGTCTTACTGAATGTATGTCTGTATGTCTCTGCCTGTCTGTCTGGTCCCCGTCTGTATCTCCTCTCTCTCTTTTCTCTCTTCTCTCTCTCTCTCTTTTCTCTCTCTCTCTCTCTCTCTCTCTCTGTGTTGTTATTGCTGTAGTTGTTACTTGTGTTTTTGTTGTTTGATTTGTTTGGTTTTTTGTTTGTTTTTGTTTTTTGTTTTGGTGTAGGGAATGTAGTGTTGTGTGTGGGGTGTTGTGTGTGGAGGGGGAACAGAAAGTTGGGTTTAAATGTTTTTTTTCTCCTTCTCATTGTTTCTTTTGGTTGTTGTTTTTTCTTGTTTTTTGTTTGTCTGTTTTGGAGGGGCTTTGTCCTGTTTGTTTTTTTGTTGTTGTTGTTTTTTAAATTTATTTTTTGTGTTTTTTTTCTGTTTGTTTTTGTTTTTTGTGTGTTTTTTGGGGGAGGGCGTTTCTTGGGGGTTTTTTTGTCGTTTGCTCGCCGGTTGTTTTGTTTTGTTTGTCCTTTGTTTGTTGTTTTTCTTTTATCTCTTTTTTTTAAAAAAAAAAGTTTTTTCCCCTTTGCTTCTACGTTTGAAAATATGATACTGATGCTTTTTAAATGTACCCCCGGGCGGGGACTGAGGAAAAAAAAGCAATTAAACTTATTCATTATCCTAAAAAAAAAATTTTTTTTCTATTACTTAAAATATGAAATGTTTTTTTTAAGACTTTTTTGGGCTTTTTCCCCCCTTTTATTATGTATGTGGGGGTTTACTTATTTTATTCATGACATTCAATTTTGTATGATATAATTAAAAAGTTTTTGTTATCGGTGCTAAGTGAGTATTCAATTTAGTATTATCCCTTAAATTCCCCCCCCCCCCACACACACAACACTCACACACACACACACACACAAAACCACACACAAACACACACACCCAAAATACACACACTCCCAATCCCCCACTCACTCACCCATATTCTCTCCCTCATGACTTATAGGTTAATTCTTTTTGTTTTTTTCTTTTTTTTATTGTGTGGGGTATGGGGATTAAAATTTGTTTCATTACATGACATATAAATTTTAAAGAAAAAAAATCTAAAATGAGTGTTGATGGATCGCAACTGTTTTGGGGAAATTTTTTATTTGGGTATTTCTCTGAAATCCCCACACCACACTCTCTCGTCCTTTCTCTTTCTCAAAAATTTTTATCGCTCGCTATAGTTTTTATTATCCTGATAAGGGTTCTATTTTATATTTTCAATACTTTATTGGACTTTTCCCTTACAAATTTTTAAAGATCCCTTTTCATATTATAGTTATGTGTAACAAGTATTGACCATTTGAATTGTGTAGATGTTTATCTTTTGATTATTTTAAGTTTGGTTTTTATTTTTTCTTGGCTTGTTTTTGTTTTTCTTGTTTTTTTGTCTTTTTTTTCTCTTTTTTATTTTCCTTCTTTTGGTTTGGTTTTCTTTTTCTTTTTTTGTTTTTTGGGTTGGGGTTTTTAGGGGGGGTGGGGGGGGTATTTTAGGGTTTCTTTTTTTTGCTTGCTTTGGGGGGGGGGGGGGGTTGTTGGGGGGGAGCTTTTTTAAAAAGGGTTATTTCCCCTTGTTTTTTTTGTAGACTAAAAGGTATTGGTTATTATTTTTAAAGGGATGTATCCCTAACGGGGGGGGACTGGATGAAAAAAAAGCACATATGTGCTTATCATTACCCTCGAAATAAAAGATTGTCATTGTCTTTGTTCTCTCTCTCCTCTCCCCTCCTCTCTCTTGCTCCTCGTTCTCAACCCTTGCTCTCTCACTCTATGTGTGTGTGTGTGTGTTTTTTTTGTATTGTTGGCGTGCGTGGGTTGGGTCGTGCACGGGTTTTGATGTTTGGTGGAGATTTTGGGGCGTTTGCACTGTGGCGGGCGTTTGTATGTGCGGCTCGCGTGCATGCATGTCGAGGCGCCAAAAGCACCCTCATCGGTATCACATGTCCCCATATTTTTTTGGTGTTTGTGTGTTGTTGGGTGTGTGGTTTTTTTGGGTGTTTTGTGTGTGTGTGTGTGTGTGTGTAGTATTGACACTTCCCATTTCCTCCCATTCTTCTTTCGTTGGCTTAGTTTTCTTGCATGAAGGGAGTTTTTTCTTGCCCATAGATCTACCCCACCATAAAAAACTTTCCCTTTTCCTTTTTCCCCCCTCCCCCCCTCCTTTCTTGGGGCCCCATGCTGCCCTACAGACCACGGATGGGGGGGGAAAGGTCGACGACCGTCTGTCAAAAACCCTTCGGGGGAAATGGCAGTAGTCGATTGCAAAGGGGGAACAACCACCCCCCAAACATCGGATCCCGCCAAAAATTTATAGCCAGGCTCACGACCCTTGGGAGACAAGGACTGGGCAGTTTTATGAAGAAAGCCCATCGGGGGCACAAGTTTACCGGGGGAACCGTCCAAAGAGTGTTATTTTGAAAAATGTATAATAGTGGTTTTTGTTGTTTTTTTCTTTATTTGATCGTTAAGTTTTTTTCACGGGGGGTTTTGTTGGTTTTGGTTTTTTTTTCCCCCCTTTTTTTATCTCTCGCTTTTCAGAACTTTCTTCCTTCGTCTGTTCATCCATCTGTTTTGTCTGTCTGTCCTGTCTGCTGTTTCTGCTCTCTCTCTCTCTTCTCTCTCCTTTTCTCTTTCTCTCTCTCTCTCTCTCTCTCTCTCTCCTCTCTCCTCTTGTTTTGCATTGTATCCCATTTAAAAACACGGCCGATTCTCTCTCTATTACCGTATATGATGAAAATTATAAAATAGATTATAAAAATAGATAAGATTAATATATATATAATATAATATAAATATATAATATATATATTTTAAAATATATATAGGGGGGCTCCCCTAATTAGTATTCCCCCCTTTCGGAAAATTTCTGTACGGGAGTTCTCTCTTTTAAACCCCCTTTTTGTTTTGGCCCTTAAAAGTCTTTTCCTTTTCCCCCCTTCTTGCTATTTTCTGCCCCCGTTGCCCCATTCTCCCCCCTTCCCCCGGAAAGACTTCAAAGAAAACACTTCCCCCCCCACGCCAAATCAACGCGCTGGGCTGACCCTTTGGAAAACACCTGTCCCCTCATATGACAGACAGCAGTCCTTCCGTCGACGTCATGAAAAAAGGAGAAAATCACTTTTAAAAAACCTACAAAGAGTGTTCCACTCTACGCAAACAAAAGGGACGGGCAAATACGATACAGAATTAGATTTTGGGTTTATTGTTTTAATTCCTCTGGAAAAAGGGTGCTTTGTTTTTAGTTTAAACGCGGGGTGGTTTGGTGTTAACCACCCCGGGGGTTTTTTGGTGGTTTTTCCCCGTAATTCACCCCCCCCCCAAGCGTTTTTCCACCCCCACCCCCCCCGGTTTTACCCCCCTCCTCAGGGGTTAAAAACCCAGGGGCACTCTGTCGCCAAGGGGTCATGGGGTGCGGGTCCCTTCGGGGGGTTTTTTGCCTTTTTGAACAAAAATTAGCACCACCAAATAAGCCCCCTACGCGCAAAACCAAAACCAGCCCTCAGACCCCCCCACCCCACCAACAAATCCCTATCCCCCCCCAAAACCTCCCCTAGCCCAAAAAAAACCAAGCCGAATTATGGGGCCAACTTTTCCCCCGAACAAAAGGGCCCCCCAACAGGGGGAAATGGGGAACAATGAAAAATGCATATTAAGAGCCGGGATGGAATCAAAACTTTAATTTTTTTGGGGGTGACAAGCCCCCCTTAATATCCTGGTCAGCTGGGCCGGGGGGTAAGACCGCATTTGCATAATAAGGGCATTTGAATACAAATATAAAATTTTAATAAATATATAAATAATATTTTAATTAAAAAAAAACAAAAATAAAACTAAAGGCCGCGCCCCCAAAACAACACAACACACCAAAAACCAACAAAACACACACACACACAATCAAATTTAAAAACCAAAAAAAAACCCCTACAGATTCCCCAAAAGAAATTTTTTTTCCTTGTTTTAATTTTTTTTCGTTCCGATGGACTTTTTACGTGTTTTATTCTTTTCCCCGACCTCCCCTGTTATTTAAAAAAATTGCTCCAAAAACTTTTTAAAAACTCAAAAAAAAAAAACAAACTCAAAAGAAAAAGAACAAAAAAAACAAAGAAGGGAAAAAGCAAAAAAAAAAAAACAAAAAAAAAAACGAAAAAAAAGGAAAAAAAAAAACAAAAAAAAAAAAAGGAACAAAAGAAAACCAAAAAGAAAAAAACCAAAAAGAAACAAAGAGAAAAAAAGAAAAAGAAAAAAAGTAAAAAAAAAAAAGGGAAAAAATAAAAAACCCCGGGAAAAACCCATTCCATTTCTTTTTGTGGTTTTTTTTTGTGTGTTGTGTGTTTTTGGGGTTGTTTTTTGGGACTTTTTTTACCTCAAAATGACTTTTGTATGGAAAAGGGTTTGAAAATTTGGATGTGGGGAAGACGGTTGTGGTTTTGTGTGTGTGTGTGTGTGATTCTTGCGTGGTTTTTGTGTGCATGCGTGGCATTGTTTGTGTTTTAGTGTTTTTACTAAAGTGTTGCGCGTTGTGTTGATTATTATCAGAAAAAAATAACTTTTGCTTGCGAAGCCCTCCCGGTCCATGAAAACCTTGTATGCGATGGCCAACCAAAGGGGAAGTACCAGAGAAAAAGGGAAAGACCGAACCCCACCAAACAGACAATTAGGACATTGAACGTGGGGACATGTATGAAGGGCAACTGGCACAGGTAACATTAGAATGAAAATTAAACCTCCAGGTTAAGAAACGAAGTAGATGGAGGACTGGGAGAGGGGGAAACCACCACGGAAACCGCCCCTTCTCTGGGAGAGATAAAACCGCCCCACGGGGGATTGCCATCATCCTCAAAAAAGGGCTTGAGCGATGCCTTTGGAGTGGAACCCATAAACCAACAAATGAGTCGAGTAAAGGAAGGCACAAACACACCCACCAGTGTACGCCCAAACCAAACAACACGCGATGAGAACAAAGATACTTCTACCACCACTGCAGACAGAACAGAAAAACCCCCACGCCATGCCCCTCATCTCATCAGGGGGGATAAATCCAAAGGGTCGGAAGTGCAACACCGACAAAGAGAGAGTCAGGGGAAAACCGGGGGGGGGAAACCAGAAATGACAACGGGGAACTTGGGAGTTTTTGCGCCATGAAAAAATTAGTGAAGAGGGCCCTTTTCCGCACCGGGACATCCACAAGCTGATTTGGGCGTCGCCAAGGGAGAATGAACCAGATTACCATCTGATGATCAATGGTATGGGAGACATCTCCCCTGATGTAAAAACCAAGCGAAGTGCGGATGTGGAGCGATCATCACCGGGTACAGCACACATCCAGATGAAACTGAAAAAAACAAGCCCAAACCACTCAAGCGCGATTTGTCCCCGGATTGGAGACCCAACGTGAAGCGCATTGCAACGACTGGGAACAATTCCACATCCTGCAAAATTTGGACAAACACAAAAAATACCATAAAGCAATCTTAAATGTCCCCTGAGAGCACAAGGACAACATCGCCATCAAAAGAAGAAGCCCAAAAAATGACTGGACCCAAACAAAAAAGACCCTAAATCCATCAAAGAAAGAAAGGACCAAAAGAACTTCGCAAGTAAATCCCACGGCACGAGAGAGGCGGGAAAGTTTTACAGAGACACACAGGAAAGTAAAACTCGCACGCCCCTCAAGAGGAAGCCAAGGGCCATGGCTGCTGAGGGAAAGAGGGGGCGGGCCCAGGAGAGCAAGGGGGTCTAAAGATCACCAAGAAATAGCAACAAATTTAAGAGAGCGCTGGGGGGACCAATCAGGGCAGACAAAAGGGAAACGTGCAACAGAGAAAAAAGCAAGAAGAAAGATGGTGAACATTTTCCCGGGAAATTTTCAACCGCCACCCCTGACGAGCAGCCGACTCCCAAAGCTCAAAAGACTTTCACTTTACTCAACCCCCCCAAAAAAGGAAAAAGTAGTGGTGCCCCAAAACCCCAAGAAAGGCAAGTCACCCCGGGCCCGGGCAACTTTGTGCCGAAATTTTGCAGATTCAACACCTACATATGAACCCCTGTTCACACTGCAGGAAAACGAGAAAATACCTTGATTGGGCCCAAGGGGGTATACTCAAAAACCCAAAAAGGGAATCTGAGCGACTGCAACAATGGAGGGGAATCACTTTTGTCTGTGCCAAACAAGATATGGCCCCGGGCAACATCAAAGAAAATCAACGCTTGGGGCGATGCTTTAGAAGGAAAAAGCAGGGTTCAGGAAAAAAGAGAATGTATAACCAATATTCACGCTCAGAAACATCATCAAACAGTGCACAAGTGGAAAGACGCTGTAGTGAATTTTTTGGGCTTCGAAAAGGGATTTGAAGTACACAAGAAGCCTTTGGAGTATCCTTGACACTTGGACCCCTCGAAATGTACACCTATCAAAAGCTTTTAGAAACTTCAGATCCTGGGGCCCAAAGTTTCGAAGTCAAACTGGGGTAAACAAGGATGTGGATGCGCAGTTCTCTTCAATCTGACCATTTTGGGGGATGAGGAAAGACAGAAGACACCCCAAGGGGATTCCCTGGATGTTCTCAAAAACCCAGACGAAATTGATTTTGGGGAACTGGGTTTCCCGAAAAAAAATAGGGGAAAAAAAGAAACCCCCAAAACGGGAAAAGGGGTTTAAAAGACCAGAAACAAGAGAAAACGCCAAGGAACAAAAAGCCCGGTAAAAAATGGAAAGAGGCAAAAAGACAAAAACATATTGGAGAAAAAAAGGGGGCCAAAAGAAAAATAAAACGCTGGCAAGGCCAGGAATGTTTTGGGGAATAACAATTCTGAGATCAATCATAAGCACCAACCCCAAACTGAAGCTATCCAGACTGTTTTTGTGTCACGCTCCGTAGGGTTTGATGGGAGGATGAGGGAAGGGACTTAAAATTTCGACCCTTTTCAAACCATGGGCCTGCGAAGATTTCCGGTTTTTTGGCCAGAAAGTCCCAAAAAACCACTCGGAGATCAGCAAGTAACGGGAAACCCATCATCCCAGACACGGTGGAATGGTTTGGGGCACCCTCTAAAACCCACAGTCAATCACAAAAACGCCGCACTGGACCACAGGAAGGGAAGGAAAAAGAAAGGAAGCCAAAAAGAAACGTGGAGCAAACTGTAAAAGGAGATAAGGCCTGCACACTCTTGGGGGCTGCTAGGTTGGCCCCGATTTGGCAGAATGGAAGCGCTTTGTTTGCTGCCCCACACACCGCTGGGTTAAAAAGGTAATGTGAGATAATAATTTAAAAATATATTATATATAAAAAAAAATTTTTTAAAGAGAGAGGAAGAGAGAGAGAGAGATAATAATTAATAATATTTAAAAAATATATAAATTAAAAAAATTATGCAGAAGAGGGAGATTTTTAGGTAAAAAGGGGTTTATAGTCCTACCTCTTATTTTTTTATATAAAGGAAACAAATATTTAAAAAACCTGGTTTAAAAGAAAGAAAAAACAAAAAAAACAAACAAAGTGAATTAAAATTTTCCCTCAGCCATATTTTCTCACGTCTTATTTTTCCCTTATGGAACCCCCGTTGACATCCCTGGAAAGAAGGGAACCTCCACCAAAAAAACGGTTTTCCCCATGCTGAATTCCAGACAAAACAACCCCCACTCTCTCCCCCTTGACAACGCTGTCTGCACCAAGATCCCACACCTGTACTGAAACCAAAACGTCAGCCCACCTATACCCCAGACTACACACACCCCCACATTTTTCCCAAATCCCCAACACACACCCCTGTGTCAAAAAGAGATGCTTGAAGACAATCGGAAAGAGAGAGACTCTGGTGGATGGATGGAATATCTTCTAGTAACAAATGGGGTGGGGTGTTTTTCCCTTCCTTTGTAAAACCCTGAAGTATTTTAAAAGGGTAAAAAAAGGAAAAAAGGGGTATTATTAAAATAAAGATTTTCCTACACACATCTTATCGCATAAAAAAATTTTCTTTTTTAAAATTCGGGAAATATCAAATCAATAACTTTTTCTTTCCATGAAAAT
>JAQIHA010000344.1:0-14396 GCA_028751875.1 Rapana venosa | reverse complement strand
GTACTCGGGCCAGGACTTGCCTGCGATGGACACAGGGATATTCCTCGGTGGCTGCAAGGCCTGGCTTTTTCCCCTTTTGTTCTTTTTTGAGTCTGATGGAGGCATTTTTGAAGTCTTGCGGAAGTGCTCATGCTGCATACGATTTGAAGGCTCAGAATTTTTTCAGTCAGTGCTCGGCCAAACCCCCTTTGAAATTTTCCCAACCCCACCACCAACACCCCAAACAACCCCAAACCCCAAACAACACCAACAAACCCAACAACAACAACACCAAACCAACCCAACAACCCCACCCAACACCCCCCAAAAAACCCCAACCCAACAACAAAAACAACACCAACACCAACAACACCAACCCAAACCAACAACAACCACCCCAACACCACCATTCTGTGGCAGGGCAGGGCTGTTCTGGATCAAACCAGCAACCTGTACGATGACCGCGTGGAGAGCTCGGACGTTCGGGGGCAGACGTCACAGGTGTACTCGGCAAGGGGCACACTTCTTCGGCATGGCGCTGTACCAAGACCACCTGTACCTCACCGACTGGCAGAGCACCGCCCAGTCAGTCCCTCCATCCCTCTGTCTGTCTGTCTGTCTGTCTGTCTCTGTCTGTCTGTCTGTCTCTGTCTCTGTCTGTCTCTGTCTGTCTGTCTCTGTCTGTCTGTCTCTGTCTGTCGTCTCTGTCTGTCTCTGTCTTTTCTTATCTCTGTCTGTCTCTGTCTGTTTCTGTCTCTGTCTGTCTGTCTCTGTCTGTGTCTCTGTCTGTGTCTCTGTCTGTCTCTGTCTGTCTACGTTCTGTCTGCCCTCTGTCTGTCTCTGTTGTCTCTGTCTGTCTGTCTCTGTCTGTCTGTCTCTGTCTGTCTGTCTCTGTCTGTCTTGTCTGTCTCTGTCTGTCTCTGTCTGTCTCTGTCTGTCTGTCTGTCTCTGTTTTGTCTCTGTCTGTCTGTCTCTGTCTGTCTGTCTCTGTCTGTGTCTGTCTGTCTCGGTCTGTCTGTCTCTGTCTGTCTGTCTCTGTCTGTGTCTCTGTCTGTGTCTCTGTCTGTCTTTTGTCTTGTCTGTCTCTGTCTGTCTGTCTCTGTCTGTCTGTCTCTGTCTGTCTGTTGTCTCTGTCTCTGTCTGTCTTTGTCTGTCTCTGTCTGTCTCTGTCTGTCTGTATCTGTCTGTCTGTCTGTCTCTGGCTGTGTCTGTCTGTTTTGTCTGTCTGTCTGTCTGTCTCTGTCTGTTGTCTCTGTCTGTCTGTCTCTGTTGTCTCTGTCTGTCTCTGTTGTCTGTCTTGTCTGTCTCTGTCTGTCTCTATCTCTGTCTGTCTCTGTCTGTCTCTGTCTCTGTCTGTCTGTCTGTCTTGCTCTGTCTCTGTCTGTCTCTGTCTGAATCTCTGTTCTGTTTGTCTCTGTCTGTCTCTGTCTGTCTCTGTCTGTCTTTTCTGTCTCTGTCTGTTTGTCTCTGTCTGTCTCTGTCCAGCTGTACCTCCGGATGCAGAGCGCCCCCCCCCAGTCAGTCCCTCCCCCCCTCTGTCTGTCTGTCTGTCTCTGTCTGTGTCTGTGTCGCTGTCTGTCTCTGTCTGTTGTCTCTGTCGTCTGTCTGTCTGTCTCTGTCTGTCTCTGTCTGTCTGTCTCTGTATGTCTGTCTCTGTTGTCTCTTTTCTGTTTTTTTTTCTCTTTTTTCTTCTTTTTTCTTTTTTTCCATTTTTTGTTTTCATTCCTTCCTTTTCTGTTTTTTTTTTCTCTTCTTTCTCTTTTCTTTCCTTCTATTTTTTGTTTCTTTTTTTTTCTTTATTCATTCATCATTTATTTTTCATCTATTTATTTACTCATTTTTTCATTTATTCATATCTCTCTCTTCTCTCTCCCTTTTCTCTCCTCTCTCTTTATTCCACTCTCTCTCTCTCTCTCTCTCTCTCTCCTCTCTCTCTCTCTCTCTCTCTTCTCTCTCTCTTCTCTCTCTCTCTCTCTCCTCTCTCTCTCTCTTTTCTCCTATGTAAGTTATTGTCGCTGTTGTTGTTGTGTAGTATGTTTGTGTTTGTTTGATTGTTTTTTTCCTTGTTGTGGTTGTTCTTGTTAAATCTTTTTTTTTTGGTTTTTTTAAATCCATTGTTTGTATGGTTGAAGGTTTGGTGTGTATGTGTGTGAGGGGGGGGGGGGGAAGCAGTTGGTGTGGGTTTTTTATTTTTATTCCGTTTTGTCTTCTTTGTTTGTTTTGGTTTGGTTTTTCTTTGTTGCTTGTTTGTTTTTGTTATGACGGATATTTTTTCAAAGATTTTTTAATTATTTGAATTTATGGTCTAATATTTTTTCTGGGTTTTTTTGTTTTGTTTTCAATTCCACATATGCGTATGTTATTGTTTTTCTTGTTTGATTTGTATAGTTTATCATAGAATAGGGGGTTTTTTATTCTATGTCTGCATATACATTTTTTTTCTCGCTTTTTTTTCTTTAGATAGATGGCTTGATGAAAAAAAACAAATGCACTGCTTATTCAATGTACCATTTGAAAATAAAAGTTTGACTTTGACTTTGACTCTCCTCTTCTCCTCTCCTCTCTCTCTCTTGTTTCTTTCTTTCTTTTCTCTCTCTCTTTCTTTCCCTCTTTCTTTCTTAACTGAGTACCCCTTACTTAGCTTCTCCTTTCAAAATAAATTTTTTTTTTTTCGTTCCTTGGCTACAGCGCCAGGGTTCCCCACTGGGGGGAGTTTTGCTATGCTGCATTTTGGGGGGGGGGGGGGTACCCACCATTCAGGTTGCCGCAACCTGACTTCGGGTATATTTTTTTGGTTTAAACTGCTCTTGATTTCTCATTCGACATGGTAAAGTGAATTCTTTTTTAAATCGTTCTACGTGATAAAGTAAAGTTGTGTTTAGTTTGAATCACATTCCTCTACGCAAAACTTCATCACCCAGACCTCTCAGTCGTGCTACTATCAATTACGGTGTATCAGTGCAATTCGAAAGTACCTGTCCACAGACGCAACATCCAAACTCGTCGCATCTCTCATTCTTTCACGTCTGGACTATTGCAATTCTCTTTTGGCTGGTCTGCCAGCATCATCAATCTACTCCCTTCAACGTTTACAAAACTCCGCAGCTCGACTAGTCCTCTGAAAAAAAAAATCTGAGCACATTACCCCTCTCTTGCGATCTCTCCACTGGTTGCCTGTGCCACAGAGAGTAAACTATAAGATCAGTACCCTTTGTTACAAATGTTGACATTTCGACATGACAAAGTGATTTTTAAGTTTAAACCACTTCTTAATTTCTCAGTCTGACATTAGAAAGCGATATTTTAAAAAGTGTCATCACTTCTGACCTTCACCGCCCTACACAGCAGTAAAGAGATGTTTCAGTGTGACTTTGTGGCTTTGGGCCTGACCTGCAGTAAAGAGATGTTTCAGTGTGGCTTTGGGCCTGACCTGTTGTAAAGAGATGTTTCAGTGTGGCTTTGGGCCTGACCTTCAGTAAAGAGATGTTTCAGTGTGGCTTTGGGCCTGACCTGTTGTAAAGAGATGTTTCAGTGTGGCTTTGGGTCTGACCTGTTTCAGCAGTAAAGAGATGTTTCAGTGTGGCTTTGGGTCTGACCTGTTTCAGCAGTAAAGAGATGTTTCAGTGTGGCTTTGGGCCTGACTGTTGCAGCAGTAAAGAGATGTTTCAGTGGTTTTGGGCCGGGAATGTTCAGCAGTAAAGAGATGTTTCAGTGTGGCTTTGGGTCTGACTGTTGCAGCAGTAAAGAGATGTTTCAGTGTTGGGCCGACTGTTCGCAGTAAAGAGATGTTTCAGTGTGCCTTTGGCCTGACTGTTGCAGCAGTAAAGAGATGTTTCAGTGTGGCTTTGGGCCTGACCTGCAGTACACAGATGTTTCAGTGTGACTTTAGGCCTGACTGTTGCAGCAGTAAAGAGATGTTTCAGTGTGGCTTTGGGCCTGACTGTTGCAGCAGTAAAGAGATGTTTCAGTGTGACTTTGGGCCTGATTGTTTCAGCAGTAAAGAGATGTTTCAGTGTGACTTTGGGCCTGACTGTTGCAGCAGTAAAGAGATGTTTCAGTGTGACTTTGGGCCTGACTGTTGCAGCAGTAAAGAGATGTTTCAGTGTTGGCCTGACTGTTGCAGCAGTAAAGAGATGTTTCAGTGTGACTTTGGGCCTGACCTGCAGTAAAGAGATGTTTCAGTGTGGCTTTGGGCCTGACCTGCAGTAAAGAGATGTTTCAGTGTGACTTTGGGTCTGACACAGCAGTAAAGAGATGTTTCAGAATGGCTTTGGGCCTGACCTGCAGGAAAGAGATGTTTCAGTGCGGCTTTGGGCCTGACACAGCAGTACAGAGATGTTTCAGTGCGGCTTTGGGCCTGACCTGCAGTAGAGAGATGTTTCAGTGTGACTTTGGGCCTGACCTGCAGTAGAGAGATGTTTCAGTGTGGCTTTGGGTCTGACCTGCAGTACAGAGATGTTTCAGTGTGGCTTTGGGCCTGACCTGTTTCGGCAGTAAAGAGATGTTTCAGTGTGGCTTTGGGGCTGACCTGCAGTAAAGAGATGTTTCAGTGTGATTTGGGCCTGACCTGTTTCAGCAGTAAAGAGATGTTTCAGTGTGGCTTTGGGCCTGACCTTCAGTAAAGAGATGTTTCAGTGTGGCTTTGGGTCTGACTGTTGCAGCAGTACAGAGATGTTTCAGTGTGGCTTTGGGCCTGACTGTTGCAGCAGTAAAGAGATGTTTCAGTGTGGCTTTGGGCCTGACCTGCAGTAAAGAGATGTTTCAGTGTGGATTTGGCCCTGACCTTCAGTAAAGAGATGTTTCAGTATGGCTTTGGGCCTGACTGTTGCAGCAGTAAAGAGATGTTTCAGTGTGGCTTTGGGCCTGACTGTTGCAGCAGTAAAGAGATGTTTCAGTGTGACTTTGGGCCTGACCTGCAGTAAAGAGATGTTTCAGTGTGGCTTTGGGCCTGTGACAGCAGTAATGAGATGTTTCAGAGTGGCTTTGGGCCTGTGACAGCAGTAAAGAGATGTTTCAGTGTGACTTTGGGCCTGACCTTCAGTAAAGAGATGTTTCAGAGTGACTTTGGGTCTGACACAGCAGTACAGAGATGTTTCAGTGTGGCTTTGGGCCTGACCTTCAGTAAAGAGATGTTTCAGTGTGGCTTTGGGTCTGAACTACAGTAACTAGATGTTTCAGTGTGACTTTGGGTCTGACCTGCAGTAAAGAGATGTTTCAGTGTGACTTTGGGCCTGGCCTGAAGTAAAGAGATGTTTCAGTGTGACTTTGGGTCTGACTGTTGCAGCAGTAAAGAGATGTTTCAGTGTGGCTTTGGGCCTGACTGTTGCAGCAGTAAAGAGATGTTTCAGTGTGACTTTGGGCCTGGCCTGACTGTTGCAGCAGTAAAGAGATGTTTCAGTGTGACTTTGGGCCTGACTGTTGCAGCAGTAAAGAGATGTTTCAGTGTGGCTTTGGGTCTGACTGTTGCAGCAGTAAAGAGATGTTTCAGTGTGACTTTGGGCCTGACTGTTGCAGCAGTAAAGAGATGTTTCAGTGTGGCTTTGGGCCTGACTGTTGCAGCAGTAAAGAGATGTTTCATTGTGGTTTTGGGCCTGACTGTTGCAGCAGTAAAGAGATGTTTCAGTGTGGCTTTGGGCCTGACTGTTGCAGCAGTAAAGAGATGTTTCAGTGTGGCTTTGGGCCTGACTGTTGCAGCAGTAAAGAGATGTTTCAGTGTGGCTTTGGGCCTGACTGTTGCAGCAGTAAAGAGATGTTTCAGTGTTGGGTCTGACCTGCAGTAAAGAGATGTTTCAGTGTGGCTTTGGGCCTGACCTTCAGTAAAGAGATGTTTCAGTGTGGCTTTGGGTCTGACCTACAGTAAAGAGATGTTTCAGTGTGACTTTGGGTCTGACCTGCAGTAAAGAGATGTTTCAGTGTGACTTTGGGCCTGACCTTCAGTAAAGAGATGTTTCAGTGTGACTTTGGGCCTGACTGTTGCAGCAGTAAAGAGATGTTTCAGTGTGGCTTTGGGTCTGACTGTTGCAGCAGTAAAGAGATGTTTCAGTGTTGGGCCTGACTGTTGCAGCAGTAAAGAGATGTTTCAGTGTGGCTTTGGGCCTGACTGTTGCAGCAGTAAAGAGATGTTTCAGTGTGACTTTGGGTCTGACCTGCAGTAAAGAGATGTTTCAGTGTGACTTTGGGCCTGACCTGCAGTTAAGTTATGTTTCAGTGTGACTTTGGGCCTGACCTGAAGTAAAAGAGATGTTTCAGTGTGACTTTGGGCCTGACTGTTGCAGCAGTAAAGAGATGTTTCAGTGTGGCTTTGGGCCTGACCTTCAGTAAAGAGATGTTTCAGTGTGGCTTTGGGTCTGACTGTTGCAGCAGTAAAGAGATGTTTCAGTGTGGCTTTGGGCTTGACCTGCAGTAAAGAGATGTTTCAGTGTGGCTTTGGGCCTGACTGTTGCAGCAGTAAAGAGATGTTTCAGTGTGGCTTTGGGCTTGACCTGCAGTAAAGAGATGTTTCAGTGTGGCTTTGGGCCTGACTGTTGCAGCAGTAAAGAGATGTTTCAGTGTGGCTTTGGGCCTGACTGTTGCAGCAGTACAGAGATGTTTCAGTGTTGGGCCTGACTGTTGCAGTAAAGAGATGTTTCAGTGTGGCTTTGGGCCTGACTGTTGCAGCAGTACAGAGATGTTTCAGTGTTGGGCCTGACTGTTGCAGCGAGATCAAGCGGATCCGGGTGGACGGCACGGAGGTCACGAAACTGGGCCCCTCCACCTTCGGCCGCATCAACGACATTCATGTGCACGTCAATGGAGCTGGACCACAAGGGTTTGTGTGTGTGTGTGGGGTGTGTGTGTGTGTGTGTTGTGTGTGTTTTGTGTGTGTGTGTGTGTGTGTGTGTGGTGGGTGGTGTGTGTGTCTGGGGTGTCTGTGTGTCTGTGTTTGTGAGTGTGTGTGTTTATTATTATATTATTATTATTTATATATATATATATTATAAATATATATATATTATATTATATATTAAAATATATATATTAATATATAAAATATATTGTCTTTTGTGTGTGTTTGCGTGCATGTGTGTGTGTTTTATTTTTATTTTATTCTTTTATTTCGAGGATGATGGAATAAGCACTCATGTGCTTTTTTACATCCAGTCCCCGCATATAGGCAGTTTTATAAATTTTGTAATCCGTTTCCACGGGCACACACTGGCCTACTCTTCCGAAAAGCGGAACAGGTTTTCACGTGTGCGCAAGTGCGTACGCTCGCGCACGGGAACTGGGTTTGAAGCCTCATCTGAAGGACCGTTGGGAGAAGTGGCGTCTGCACTGGTGTTAACTCCAGGGAGGGGGGGGGGGATTCTGTCTGTCTGTGTCTGTCAGTCTGTCTGTGTCTGTCAGTCTGTCTGTCTGTCTGTGTCTGTCAGTCTGTCTGTGTCTGTCAGTGTCTGTCAGTCTGTCTGTGTCTGTACATTCATGTATATATGTAGTGTGGTGTGTATGAAATGTAACTCTCTTGTTCAGACGCTCGCATTAAATGTAACTCTCTTGTTCAGACGTTCGCATTAAATGTCACTCTCTGGTTGCTGTACCTGTCTCATCATCATCAGGGTCTTGTTGCCTGTAGAGCAGGTAAGACTGGCACTGTCTTGTCCTCATTAGCTCTCTGGTTGCCATGCTTGTTGCTCATCAACTGTTTTCAGGCCAGGTCCTAAGGGCTGTAGACAGAGCTAGGGCTTCCCTCAGACATCGCTCCCAGGCTGCTGTACCTGCATTAGCTCCCTTGGTGTACCTGCACCATCCTTCATTAGCTCCCTTGCTACCAGACTCTACCAAGTGGACACAGCTGGGGGGGTGGGGGGGGGGGCACATCTGTTTTGCCTTTAACTCTCTCGTTCCCACATCCATAACATTGTTAACTCTCTTGTTCCCACCTAATTTCGTAATGTCGTTAACCCTCTTGTTCCCACATCTATAACACCATTAACTCTCTTGTTCCCACCTAATTACGTAATGTCGTTAACCCTCTTGTTCCCACATCTATAACATCATTAACTCTCTTGTTGCCAGGTCCTAACGGCTGTGGACAGAGCTATGGGGGGTGTTCCCACATCTGTATTATCATTAACTCTCTTGTTGCCAGATGGGGGATGTTCCCACATCTGTATTATCATTAACTCTCTTGTTGCCAGGCCCTAACGGCTGTGGACAGAGCTATGGGGGGTGTTCCCACATCTGCATCCCCACGTCAGGGGAGGTCACAAATGCCTGTGTCCTGACGGCCTGCTGCTGCAGACTGACCAGCGGACTGTGGCTCTGGTCAGTCCCGGCTCTCTGCTGGCTGCCTGTCCCTGTGGAGTGGTGTGGGGGGGTGTGGAGTGGTGTGGGGTGGTTGGAGTGGGGGTGGGGTGTGGTGGGGTGTGGGGTGGAGTTGTGTGGGGTGGGGTGGTGCGGTGTGGAGTGTTGTGGGGGGGGGTTTTTGGTGTGGTGTGGTGTGGAGTGGTGTGGTGTGGTGGGGGAGTGGTGTGGTGTGGTGTGGTGTGGGGTGGGTGTGGTTTTGGGGTTTATGTATGTGGATGTGTTGTGTTTGGAGTGTGGCTTGGACAGCCATGAAAACGGTTAATTACGCGTGCGTGGGGTGTGGTGTGTGTGTGTGTGTGTGGGGTGTGTGTGTGTGTGTGTTGTGTGTGTGTGTGTGTGTTGGTTTGTGGGGGTTGGGTGTGTGGGTTTTGGTGTGTGTGTGGTGTGGTGTGGGTGTGTTTGTTTTTTTGTTGTTTTTTTTTTTAATTTTTCACTAATGGTATTTACCCCCCGCTTCATGTTTTTTTTGCTTTTTTTTTTTTTTTTTTTTTTGTTTTTTTTTTTTTTTGGGGGTTTTTTTTTGGGTTTTTTTTTTTTTTTTTTTTTAAGTCTTTAAAATATTTAAAAAATTTAATATTTATAAAACAAAAAATTTTCCCCCTTTTTCCCCTGCCCTTTTCTTTTCTAAAACCCTTACAAAATTTTTTAATTTAAACTTTTTTTTATAATTAAGAAGAATTAAAATAAAAAAAATTTTATAAATAATAAAAAACCAAATTTACATTTTTGAAATTTAGTATTCAGTTTTTAATTATTTTGATTAATTTTAAAATTTCCGGGGGAAAAGGGAAAATTTTAAAATGTTTTTTTAAACTTTTATCATTTTCAAAAAAAGGATAACAAGGGGACTGAAGTTGAATAAAAACTCTTTCTTTTTTGAATTTTTTTTCCAAAAATAACCAGTATAAATTTTTAAAAAATTTGGGGGGGGATCCGAAAAATTTTTTCTTCCTTGTTGAATAAAAATTGATGAATTTTTTTAAAACAAAATTTTCCCCTTATTTAATCAACTTTAATGATTAACACGGTTTTGGCAAGAAAACAGTTTTGGAAAATCAAAAAGGGATCAGAAAAAAAATTCAAAGCCTTTTGAAAAATTTCAGAAAAAAAATAAAAATTTTAAAAAATAAAAATTTTTAAATTTTTTAAAGCAAAAATTGCACCCCAAATTTTTGGTTTTCAATACAGATCGCAAAAATTTTTAAGGGTTTTAAATAATTATTTTTAAGTATTTTAAAATTTTGGAAAATTTTTGAATTTTTTTTTTTTGGAATCAATTCAATTTTTCTAAAATTTTTTTTCCGGAGGTTTTAATTTAATTTTAAAATTAAATTATTTCAAATTTTTTTTTAAAAATTTGTTTTATTTTTTAATTGTGAGAATGAAATTTGCGTTTTTAAAAATCAGTTTTTGAAAACAATTTTTTTTTGAATTTTGGAAAAGGATACCCCCAAAAAATTTGATTTTTTAAATTTTTGCGAAAGAAAGGGGTAGAAATAGTTTTTTATAATATTCTTTTTAGAAGGAAAAAAGCAAATTTATTTTTACTGCAGTTTGTAAAAAGTAGAATCCCCCAAAAAAAAATTTTTGGCCGAAAAATTTTAACCAAGACGGAGTTAAATAGATTATTCCTTCCCCAGCGAAAATTTTTCTTTTAAAATTTGTTTTTCCAGCCAATTTTTTTGTTGATTTGTTTTTCCCAAATTCAATTTTTTCATTAAAAATACCTTTTGATTTTGTTGATGGCACTTTCCCTTCAATTTTTTTTTAAAATTTTTAAGGGTTGCACGTTTTAAAAAACACCCCTTTTTTCATTTGTTTTTCCTTTTTTTTTTTAAAAAAACAGTTTTATTTTAATTCTTCCTGTTTTTTTTTTAACAAATTATCATCCCCTTTTTTTTCCTAAGGGACTTTTTCCTTAAAATTCCTGCTTTACAAAACAATTTTTAAATGACAAGAGTAGGGGAATTAGAAAGAAAAACAAGATGGGGCAAGTATGACCTTGGGTATAAATTTTAAAAAAATATAATTTTTTATTCTTTATTTTATAAAAGTTTTCAGATATTTTTTAAAAAGTTTATCCCAATTTTTTTTTTAATTTAGTGCAATTGATCGGACAAATTTCAGTTTTAAAAATAAAAAAAATTTTAAAATTTTTTTTGAAATTGTTTTAATTTATGTTCTTTAAAAAAGTGGCAAAACTTTCCCCTTTTGAAAAAGTTTTATTTGTGGTAAATTATTTTTCCAAAAATAAAAAAACGCATTTTTTTTTTATCTTTCCCAAAGGGGAAAAACGTTTTATATTTTCCCCATTTCCCTTTCAATTTGGGGCCCAAACGATCCTAGATTTAAAAGACGCCATTTTTTTCCCAGTTTGGAAAAAAAAAGATCCCCCCTTTTTTTTAAAAGGGCATTACCCATTTGAAAATAAATCCCCAAAAAGGCTTTAGGAAATAATCAAAATTTCCACAAATTCTTATTGAAGGGGGAAAATTTTTTAAAAAAAATAATGCTTTAAAAAATACAATTTTTTTTAATTTTTTTTTTTCTTTTTTTTATTGATTTTTATGATCTTTTACGAAAACTTTAAAACAAAACTTTTTTAATTTGTTTCATTATTTAAATTTATTATTGTTGGAGTGAAACCTTTTTTCATTTTAACTAATTTTTCCCAAACTTTTTTAAAACCCTTGGGATTTGATACTTCATTTAACAAAATTTCTGCCCAATACTTTTTTTTTGCTGAGCAATTATTCTTTTACATTGAGTTTTAGAACCTTCATAAAAATAAGTTTCTTCTGATTATTTTTAACCATATTTTGAATCGTTTTTTTTTTGGTTTTACTGCATCCTCACTTTTTTTAGTCCACCTCTATTTCCCTTTTGTTTCCATTCTTTTTGCTTTTTTGTTTGGGAATAGAAAAACCAGCGCATGTATGGCTTTGCCCCCAAAAATTTGGAAAATAAGTTACATTCCTCTTCGATCGTTTCAAAATCAGTAGCCCGAGGGTGTTGAAAAGAACTCCCGTAGCCCCAATTTTTAAACGAAATTTAGGAATTTTTTCCCAATATGGTTAGGTTGATATTGCAAGGTCCCCAAATACAACGTAATAGGGCAATTTTCACTTCCAAAAAAATCCCCTTCAAAATTCCAAAACAATTGATAGCTAAACCCGGAATATTAATGTTAAATCAATAGCATTGGTTTAGACTAGAAAATCAGGAATTCTGGTTACTCTACCATCATTCAATAAGTAAAGCTTTGAATCCACAATTTTTCTACCAAACGGTTGCTGGGATATGAGCACCCCAGAATCCCAAAAAGGGGCATGAAATTTAAATCGCCCAGAATAACCATTTATTTTGTGAAGTCTGTGTTTTTTTAAAAAGCATGTTGTATTTTTTGGACCTTGAGGTAAATTAAGAGACATATTTAATATTCATCTTTGTTAATTTGATGTCACCCTACTGTATAATCTGCTGTATGTTGCATAAAAGAGAAAAAAACACGTTTTTATACTCTAAAAACCCCGCCCGACTTATGGCAGATTTTTTTTTAGAATTTGATCACAGTCCCCACTGTGGTGGGTAATAATAATTTTTTTTTTTTTTTTTTAGGGATTTTTTTTTTATCCCTTCAGGGGTGAATGCTAATATTGATAATTATCATAGTTAAAACTGCGTAAAACCAACAAGTTGGTGGGTATGCTGCGAGCATTTCCCTGCAGATTTTTACACCTCTAGAACGTTTTAATGACATGACCAAGTTTTTGGGGTTTTTTTTCTCTCCATGGTTAGAATTGTAAAACCAATGTTTCTGTCATTTATTTTGGGTTTTAATATCGCTACTAAGAACAATTAAACATGAGGGGAAAGATCAGGATTTAAAAATAAAACAAAAAATAAAGTCCCTATGCAAAAAATAAAAATCGGGAAATCAAAGGTAGAATAAGACAGTGAATGCTTTTGGGATTAAAAAAAAGGGAAAAAAAAAATAAAAATTAACCCCAAACCAAACCAAACCCTGGCTTGAAAAGTCATGGGCTTCCATGAATTGCGGAGTGGTGCATGCGTGCGTTTTACATGTGGAAGTTGTGAAGCATTAATGTTTTTAAATGGGGAACGCCCCTGGGGTGGTGGAGGATAAGCTCAGGTTTTTGGAGCAGGTGATGAGGTCGTCGAGCAAAGATTTCCGTTAAAAGAACGGCCAGTGTTGCTGGCACCCAAACCCCCCCGCGTCTCGCTTTTCGTGGCCGTTCCCCAAAAAAGCTGATCAGGACGTCCCCGGTTCTGGCAACATTGCCAGCACCTATAATTTTAAATAATTCATCTTGCAGGTGTTTTAAAGGACGAATGTTCTATGAGCCAAGGAGAAAATTTTTGTGTTTTCTTTAAAGTTTTCCGGGAAGCTGGGGGTTGTATGGGACCCCTCTTTCTTCAGGAGTTTTGCTTGACTGGGATCGCCCTGCGATACAACTTGTGAAAATTTGGGAAAAAATTTTAACAGCCTTTTCAGCCGTTCCAGGTTTGCCAATGCTGCAGGGGTCTTCCTTTGATGTCGTTGTGCCCGTATGCAGCACAACACAGTCTGGGGAGGTTTTTGCTCCCCGGCTTTTCCCCCACTTTCTTTATATTGTTGTAGTATAGGGTTTTTTCGATGCTACTTGGAGGCAATATACAGAGCAAAACGTGTTGGGTTTATTTTGTTTTATTGTGGAAAAAGTGCAAAGAGGACACGGGGGAAATCTGAGTCGGTTCCTTTGATTGGGAGGGGCCCCTTGGAAGGCGATTTCCCCTTTTTCCCCTTTTTTCGTCATTGATCGATTGACCCCTTCCCCCTTTTGACCATCTTTTGAGTCTATTTTTTCTTTTCTTTCCGTTTTTGTTTTTTTCTTCTTTATCAAACCCACCCTCTTCATCGCCCTGCTTTTGGGGAGGTCGAGGATGCCTGATTTGTTTTTTTGGGCATCAGCAAAAGAGACAGGGTGAGACTTTTTGCTTTTTTTAGGACAATCTTCCGCTTTGAAGTGGGTCCTTTTTGTTGATAATTAGCTTTTTGATGGTATCATTTGTTTACATACCGTTTTTTTTTTTTTATCAAAGCTTCGCATAAGTTCTTATTACGAATTTAGATCCAAATGGGACTCCTGCGACAGTGGAAAAAAAACGCCGTCTGTAACCAAGGCCTGGATTTCTTTTTTAAAAAGAAAAACCCCCAAAAACAAAAAAAAAAAAAAAACCCCCAAAAAATAAAAAAAAAAAAAAAAACACCCCAAAAAAGGGAGGAGGAAATTTTCCCCCCAAAAAAAAAAAGAAAAGTTTTAAAAAACCCAAAAAAAAAATTTTTGAATTTTTTTTTTTAATAAAAAAAAAAAAAAAAAAAAAAAAAAAAAGAAAAAAAAAAAAAAAAAAAAACAAAAAAAAATAAAAAAAAAAAAAAAAAAAAAAAAAAAAAAAAAAAAAAAAAACTTTTTGGGCTTTGGCGGTTGTTTTGCCGGTGCGGCCGGTGGCTTAACTTCCCGGTTCCACCTGGGGGGCGGGGGGGTTCCTCCCCGGCTTCAAGCCTCCAAAACCCTCCTGCCCTCAGCCTCAAACTCCCCCCCTTTTTGCTCTTTGGGGGGGGGGGGGGGGGGGGAAACTCCCTCTTTTGGGGGGGGGGGGGGGGGGTTTTTAAAATTTTATTGCGGTTAAAAATTTTTTTATATTTTTGGTAAATATAAAAAAAACCCCACCTTTTTTTAAAATTGTTTTTTTGCTTACCCCACCTTCCTATCCAGAACCTCCACCTGCCCCGAGAAAGGACCATGGGCAAAAGACCCCACCCCTCCACCCGTGGGGGTCACAAACCCAAAACCATAACCCCCATGATCAAATTTTTTCGTTCTTTTGGTCTTTAGTCGTGTTAAGAATTGTTTAAAACGATTTTTCCCGGTTTTTTTCTGTTTTTTCTTTAAAAAATGGTTTGGTTTGGGGGGGTTTGTGATTACTTTGTTGTTTTAAGTTTTACAAAAGAACCTTTGCCCCGAAAAAACAAAAAAAATTTAAAATAAACCATCAGAAAAAACCCCAAA
>JAQIHA010000343.1:2500-14406 GCA_028751875.1 Rapana venosa | reverse complement strand
CGCCCCATTAAATACTACCAATTTAAAATTCACCCTAATCAGTCTGGATTTAGACAAAATCACTCATGTCATACTGCACTGATTAGCCTCGTAGACAACTGGCTATCAAACATTAATGACAATAAATTTTGTGGGTACTATTTGTAGATCTCAAAAAAGCTTTTGACACAATTGACCCTACACTTCTCATAAAAAAACTAAACCTGTACCATTTCTCTACCAATACCTTAGAACTACTTGCTTCCTATCTAGAAAACAGGCAACAGTGTGTCTCAATAGGTACAACTACATCCAAACTACAAGCCATCAATTATGGAGTACCACAAGGATCCATACTAGGACCTATTCTCTTCTCACTATACATAAACGACCTCTCTCTCCACATCAAATCCAAATGCGAACTATTTGCTGATGACACAACTATTCATACGAGCCACAATAACCTTATCTCTCTAGCAAATGCATTACAAAAAAGTGTTGATCAGCTTATTGAATGGACCGAACTAAACCATATGTCTATACACCCCCAAAAAACAAAATGCATGCTTATTACCACTAGACAAAAGCGTTAAAACTTAACCCATAATCTTACTCCCATCAAAATTAAAAAGGAAGTAATTGAACAAACCTATCACCACAAGGTTTTAGGGGTAACAATTGATGAAAATCTCAGTTGGTTCTACCACATATCTCAACTATGAAAATACATGTCCCAAAGAGTATACTAACTTTCTAAAATCAAGCACTTTCTTGACTTTCATTCAAGGAAACTATTCTTCCAATCTTATATACAATCCTCAATAGACTATGCTTCTACCATGTGGGATTCTGCTAGTGCAAACACTATGAAACCGTTACTGAGTCTGTATAAACGTGCTCTCAAACTGGCCCTTTTAAAAAGGACAAGCTTACTAGAAGCTGACTATACTCAATTAAATATTCTCCCCTTACACCAACGATTAAAATATAACAAAGGAGTCATGATGTTCAAGATCATGACAGGAACTGTTCCATCATACTTAATAGACAAATTCCCCCTAAACCAATCCAGAAATACTATAAAGCCTAGTGTCCTATCCCAAGATTAGACTTATTCAAATCTAGTCTACTTTACTCAGGCCCTATGCTGTGGAACTCCCTTCCTGATTCAGTTAAACAACATCAATCAATAACAATCTACAAAACTCAATTATCAACTCACTTGATACATCAACAATAACAAACCACAGTCCATAGCCTTAAAAACAAAGTTGCATATCCTCCCTTACGTATCTGCCCTTTCCATCTTACCTATCTGCCCTGCCCGTTCCCTTCACCTGTTTGTCTGTCAGACGTTGCCCCCCCCCCCCCCCCCCCTCTCTCTCTCTCTCCTCCCCCCCCCCCCCCCCTTCAAATTTTCATTGTTGTTGAATAAGTGAGTTTACCAAAGTGAAAACTTTTTTCTTCTTTTTTTTTCTTTTTCTTTTCTTCTTCTTCTTCTTTCTTTTTTTATATTTTTTATTACACTATAGTTATAAGAAATATATCTATCATAACAATAATATGTGTTAATCTGTACGAGTATAATGAAAAAGAGTGTTGACAGTGATGATGTGCTGTTGAGAATTATATTCAGTATTTTTTTTTCTATGTCGTTCTTGTTTGTTTGTTTACAAACAAAAAGCATTATCTTTCACACACACACACACACCACACACATGCAATCATGCAATCATTCCCTATTATTGTGTAAACTTTCCTTGTATAAACTAACACCAGAAATGATAAACCTTTGAAAAGCTTTTTGTCAATATGCAGCAGCTAGTAAAATGCAAATAATCAAACACAGAACTAGTACCTATTAAAACATGGAGTACCACAAGGGCAATATTGGGTCCACTTCTATTTTCAATCTATTAAATGATTACCCCAAATTTCAGAATGTGCTTGAAATGTTTTCTGATGACACATCCCTCTTTGTAGTGATTCTGACCCCCCCCCCCCCCCCCCCACAGACTTACAATCAAACTTCAACACAATATTTTACAGATTGGTTACTTGGACTCAGCTAAACCATATGTCCCTAAATACAAAAAAACCCAAGTGTATGTTATGGGACAGCAAGACAAAGAGACAAAAAATAAAGATAATTCCAACCTCTTTTGATGGGTAAAAGAAAATTGAAGAATTGACTCCCACAAAATTCTGGTGAAAATTATTGAAAAAAATCTTATTGGACTGACTTTTGGGGGCATGGGAAAAACGTCTTTTTTAAAACATTTCATTATAAAAAATAAAACATTTTCTGAATAACCACTCTCGAAAACATTTTTTTTTGGGGCCCCATTTTTTGCCTATAGTTGACATGCTTCATCTCTTGGACAGCGCTGAACAAATTTAAAATTGTTTTCATAGATATATAAAAACACTGAAACTTTTCTACAAAAAATCAAGCCCCTAACCGTAAACATTATAAAAAACAAAATCCAAACCCTTCAAAAACAGACTTCCAAATAAAGCTCTTTTTTGTCCAGAAAATTGTCATGGAAATGCCCCTCCAAAGATCCCCAATACCTTCAATATCATGAACACAGACATAATCATCTATAACTTTTTCCGAACCAAAAAAATAATTTTACAAAACAAGCTTCTTTACTCGGAGTGACTTATAACAAGCCCCCAAAACGTTTAAAATGTATCAAACAAAAATCTTTTCAAGACACGCTAAAAAGCCATCTAACATGAAAACCTGGAATTTACTAATAAGGCAAAACAACCATGATTAATACGCAAAAACAAAACCCTACTTTTCATTTAAACAGCACTAATGGGATTCCTTAAACCAAAAAATTCAAGAACGACTGTACAAAAATTCACAGCCACACTGTAAATTTTTGTGGAGGGAGGGGGGGGCAGGAAAGAGGCACACTAATTTTTGCAAAAAAGTAAGATAATCATGCAAGCAGTAAATAACTGCAAGTTGAAACAATGGGGAAAAGGGGGAAATTTTTTAAAAACTTTTTTGGGAGACCCATAGTTTTATAGGGGTTTCCCTCTCTCTCTCCTTCCCTCCCCACTCTCCCTATTTCTTCCTCCCCCCTATCCTCTCCTCTTTCTTACAATGAAGATTTCATTTTTTTAATTAAGTGATTTTTTTCCCCCTTATTGTAAGAGGATTGGGATTGGGGTTATTTTTTTTCAGACTTCATTTTTTTCGAGTATATTTTGAAAACAATTTTGATGGTGACCCTGTGCTGTCTTGAGAATTATAATTTAATTATCCTTAAAACACACACAAAAAAACCACACAAAAACCAAAAACACACACACAAAACCAACACCACACACCCAAAACACACCCCCCACCCCTCTCTCTCCTCCCCTCCTTCCTCTCTCTCCTTCATCCTGACCTTATAGATTTTTTTTTTAAACCCCCTTTCTCTTTTTCCCTTGTTTTATTGTGTGAGTACAGGGTATTGAGTTTATTTCTTAATCATGACATATAACCTGCATGAGTATAATCAAAATAGGTTGAGGATCCCTGTTTGGATTATAATAATTTTTTTTACCCAAAAAACCCCCCCCCCCCCCAAACCCCCCCCCCCCTTCCCCCCCCCCCCTCTCTCTTCTCCCCTCCCCTTTCTCCTCCCTTTTCTTCTTTTCCCCCCTTTTTTTTTTTTTTTTCCCCTTTTTTTTCTACTTTTTTAATTGGCTTTTTTTTTTTTTTTTTCCCCTTTTTTTTTATTTTTTTGGGGGGGGGTACATTTTTTGTTTTAATTTTTTTTTTTTTGGGGGGTTTTTGGGGGTTTTGTTTTTTTAAATCATTTTTTTTGTTTTTTTCTTTTTTTGTTTTGTTTTTATTTTGGGTTTGGGTTTTTTTTCTTTTAAAACTTAAATTTGGGAAAAAATTTTTTTGGGGTGGGGGTTTTTTAATTTTTTTTTTTTTTTTGTAACAAAATTTTTTTTTTTCCCCCCTTCTTTCCCCCCTTTTTTTTTAATTTTCTTTTTTTTCCCCTTTTTTTTTTTTAAAATTTCCTTAAATTTTTTTTTTTAAATTTTTTTCTTTTCCCTCTTATTTTTTTTCCCTTTCAAATTTTTTTTGTCAAAATTAATAAATTTTTCAATTTTTATTAAAAATTTTTTAATTTTTTGTTTTTTTTTTTTTTTTTTGTTTTGTTTTTTTTTGTTTTTTTTTTTTATCTTTTTTTGTTGGGTTTTTTTTTTTTTTTTTTTTTTTTTATTTTTTTTGGTGCTGCGGTTTTTTTTAAATTTTTTTTAAAAAAAAAAAAAACCAAAAACCCCCCCCCCCCCCCTTTTTTTTTTTTTCCCCCCCCTTTTTTTCCCCCCCCTTTTTTTCCCCTTTTTTTTCCCTTTTTTTTTTCTCTCCATCCTCCTCTCTCCCCCCCCCCCCCAAACTCTCTCTCTCCCCTCCCCTCCCCTCTCTCTCTCTCTCTCTTCTTTTCTCTCACTATGACCTATAGATTGCGGGGTTTTGTTTTTCCTTCTTTCTTTCCCCTTGTTTTTTTTGTGGAGAGTAGGGGTAGTTTTATTTGATTATCATGCATAAAATTTGTATAGAATAAAACTAAGTGTTGGGGTTTTATCGTGTACGTTTTGAGAATCAATATTTAGTAAATTTTAAATTTCTTTCTTGTTTGGGGGTTTCATGTTTTTTTTTTGTGTGGATGTATGGGTAAAATTTTTTTTCCTTATCTTTACATAAAAATTTGAAACGATAAATCTAAAATGAGTTTTGATGGGATCGCATACTTTTTTGGGATTTATATATTGGATTTTATCTCTGAAATACACACACACACACTCTCTGTCTCTCTGTCTCTGTCTCTGTCTCTCTTTTCTCTTTTCCCCCTTTCTCCTCTCTCTCTCCTCACTCACCTTTTTTTTTTTTTTCGTCCTGCTTATAGTCATAGTATATCCTGATGAAGGATTCATATTTTTATAATTTTCAATACGTTATTGGACTTGCCTCTGTACTTAAGTTTTAATGATGCCCATTTAAATATTTATAATTAGTGTAACAATATGGTCCCATTTGAAATGTGTAGATTTTTACTTATGACTTTTTTAGTTTGAAATTGTTTTAGTTTGATAGTCCATTGATTATGGTTTTTGAATTCTGTATCGTATGGGGGTTTCTACTTGTTTGAAAAATTTTGGTTTTTTTTAAATTTATTAATTCCTTTTTGTTTGGGAAGGTTTTTTTCCCCCCTTCCCCCTTGATATTTCCTCCCCCCCCCAACCTTTCCAATGTTTTTCTTTTATCATCGATGTTGTTTTTCCCAGGGTGATGGGGATCATTTGTTATATTTTTTGCCCTCATGGTGAGGGGTTTTTTTTTTGTTTATTTTTTGTATCTCTATTAAATAATCTTTATTGAAAATTTTATTTGACTTATTTTGCTTTGATATTTAAAGGGTGTGAATATTTTTTTAAAAAGCGCTATTTGAAGAAAATGAGCGCAAAAAAAGAAATATTTGCTGGGTGGAGGAGGAGAGGGGGGAGGTCTTAAAGGGTAATATTGTCAGTAATGGCGAATGCCTAGTATTTTTCTAACGTTTTTTTCCTGTCCCTTTTTTATTTTTCAAAATTAAAAAACGTGTAAAAATGGATAAAACATTACGTGAAGTAATTTTTTTGCCCTTTGAATTTTATGATTTTTTTTTTTTTTAATTTTTAAAACATTTTTTTTTAAAAAAGTGTTTGGACGTAGGGGCGCACGCGTTTCAGGTGGGGCATGAGTATGGGTTGGGCGTTGTTTTATTTTTTAAAATTTTTTTAAAATTTGGGAAATTTCAATGTTTTTCCCTTTATCGATTTTTCCCCTTTTTTTACTTTTTTAAACTCAAGGGTTAAAATGATGCAATAATGTAGTGCCTAAAAAATAAATTACGAAAATTTTTTCTTAAGATGGCTTGATGAAAAAAAAAGCAAATCTTTGCTTATTCAAGTACCTTTCTGGAAAAAAAAATTTATTGACTTGATTTTAACTTCACACACACACACACACACACAACACACAACTAAAAAAAAACACCCCACACACCACACACCCCCACACACACACACACACACCCCTCCCTCCTCCCCCCCCTCTCCACTCTCCCTCTCATTTCTTTTCCTCCCCCCAAACTCTCTCTTTTAAACTTAAAATTTTATAGATTTTTCTTTTTTATTTTTTAAGGGTGTTTTTTTTCTCCTTTTTGTAAAATGTTTTGGTATTGGGGTTTTTTTCTTTTTCATGACATTAAATTTGTACGAGTAATTCGAAAAAAATTTTTTGATGGTGACCCTTTGGCTGTTTTAAAAATTAATAAAATTTAGTATTACCCTTTGAAACAGACCCCCCACACACACACAAAACACACACACACACACACACACTCTCTCTCTCTCCCCTTCTCTCCTCCCCTTCTTTCCTCCTCTCTCCTCCCCTTTTCCCCAGTGTGTGTGTGTGTGTGTTGTGTGTATGTGGTGGGGTGTGTGTGAGTTTTTTTAGCGCCCCCCCCCGTTGCGGGTGGGGGTGGGTGTGTTTTGGGGGGGGTTGGGTATGCAGGAACACCTATGGTCCAAAGTGTGCACTACGTGTGTTATGTGTGTTTTTTTTTGTGGAAAAAAGGTTTTGTATGTGCTTTTCATACTCCCAATGCATTGTTTAAAACACTTCCCAAAAACCACTCATTATTTAGAATTTTGCATAACTCTTAAAACCCCCCTTACTCCTGTGTTCGGGCTCCCATGGGCCTTGAAATGTAAATTTAAATTTGACAGTTTAATTTTAATTCATAAATCTGTTTTCCTGGGGCCGAGACACCTCCCCCATTGCTGCAGTGTAAAGCAGCATTTTAAATTTTTAATACCCAAAAAACTGTTTTTCTGTGCTCAAATTTTTGCCCACCCTTTGCTCCCGTTAAGAAAAACATTGACGGACAAATCAGTGTCAATCCCCAAACCGGGCCCAAGTTTTCGGGAACAGTGCTGATTGTGCTCTTCCATTTTTCCTTTCCCTTTCTTTTTTTTAAATTTTTATTTTTTTTTAGTTCTTATTTTTTTTATTATTTTTTTTAATTCCCTTTTAAATTTCATTTTTTCCAGGAACTGTGCTGATTGTAGTTGGGGTTTTATTATTCATATTCGGGGATCTTTTTATTTACAGGGCTTTACTGTATTGTCTCGCCTCGCTTTTTGAGGGGGATTTGGTTGCTTTGTTGTTTTTTGTTTTTTTGTTTGGGGGGGGGGTTTTGTTGGGTTGTTTTTTTTGGGGTTTTTTTGGGTTTTTTTTTTTTTTTTTTTTTGGTTTTTGTTTTTTTTTTTTTTTCCTTTTAAAAAATATCTCCCCTTTCTCTCGGTAACCAACCACGCCACCTGAAAGATTTTTATTTTCTTTTTTTTTTTTTTTTTTTTTTTAATTTTTTTTTTTTTATTTTTTTTTTTTTCCCCTCCAGACAAACTGTCAGACGTTGATTTTATACACTTTAATTTTGGGGCTACGAGTGGAAATTTTAAATTTTAAAACCCTCTCTTCACCCCCCCACCATTTTAAAAACCCCTATCAAGAAATTCCCCTCCCCCCCCTAAATAATTATTATTTCATTGTCTCTCTTTTTTCCCTTTAATTTTCCCCATTCATGTACACATTAATATTTTCCCCCCTCAAAAAACTAATTTTAATAATGTTTTCCCAAGAAAAAACAATTTCATGGCCCTCCAAAGGGATGGTTTTACGAATTTGTCACCTAAAAAAAAAACCCCATGCAGTCAATAAAAATCGAAGAAATAAAAAGACTCATCACAAACCAAGGCAAACCATTTCATATACTATGGTCTTTCCGGAGCCCAAAAACTTAAAACAATAACCAACCACTGATTTTTTCCATTCCGGGATATAAAATCATGCGAAAAGATCCGCAAAAGCCCAAAGAAACGGGTCTCTTAATCTATTTTTAGTGAGTCGTAACTTAAAACGCCCTTTTCCCAAATTTTAAACGTTAGAAAAAGAATCCATCTGGATCGAAGTAGCTATAAAAGGGGGCAGCGCCTTTTAAAAATTGGGGTCTGTTTAACCAAAAAACCAAACCCAGAAAGAAAAAATTGGGATAGACAATTTTTAAACTCCAGGGAATAAAACGTAGTCCTATTAAAATTTCGGGGGAAAATTATCTTCCCTAGTGATTTTAATATTGACCTAGCAAAAGAAAAACAACCAATGGACCCAATTTTTAAATTTTTCATTCATCTTAAACCAAATTTTAGTAACTTCCCCCACAAGAGTCACATAAAATTCTAACAAAAAACATTGATCAAATCATGTATCGGGAACCCTAAAAACATCATAGAAACTTGTGCCCCTGAAACACAACTGTAGCGCCCAAAAAAACCCCAGGTTCTGTACCACAGGTAAAAAAAAAAGGAAAAAAAAATTCCTAAACCGGGCCATAAAAACAATAACCTATCGCTCTCTTGCAAAATTTAATGGGGCGGGCCTTTTCTTTACTAGAGTTAAGCAGTTCCATGCCCCGGGAAAACATTCAATATTACTAACCAGCCCTTTGGCCATTGAGTTCTGGATAAAATTTTTTACTGAAATCTATAACAACATGCCCCATTAAAAACCTAAGGACAAACATGCCCGGGCAAACCCCCCTTGGGTTTAAAAAGGGAACTAAAAAGAACAGCACCCTTAAGAGTTTTTCTTAAAAGAACATAAATTATGAGGGGGCCCAAACAAATTAAAAAAATGCCATAAAATTCACAAAAACGGCAAGAAAAAAAGGGAAAAATATTTCCAAGACCTTTTTAACTTTCATCCAAACAAAATTCAAAGACTGTAGGGAAAGGGAAATTTCAATCAAATAACAAATACTCAATTGCCCCTTCCCAAAAACAAACATAATTAAAGAAATTTCTGCGAAAAACTAAACAACCCACTTCATTAAAATTTTCTTTTTAAACATAATTAAAAGGATAAATCGAAGTCCAATGACTAAAAATAAACTAAAAAAAATTCTCCCAAAGAAAAGCGTTTTCCCAAATAAAAAACTCCACATCCCAAATTCATATTTTTTTCTGAGGTCTACGTTCCCCGGAACCCCCAAACCCCCAAAAAAAAATCAAGTACCCTTTGGCCCCTTGATGGAATAGATGGCAGAAACGGGAAACTCTCAGCTCCAGTTATTACAGACACTCTAACACAAAACTATAACCTTTGTTTTCAAAAGGAAATTTTCCCCCCCAACGCCTTAAAAACTGCTAAGGGGTTTTTCCCGTTTCCACAACCCTGGGGACCCCGCCAATCTTTTTTTTTTTATTTTACCTTTAAAAACCCTTGGGAAAAACATATGAAAAAACACAAGCCCAAATCATTTTAATTTTAACAACTTACTTCACCCAAAAATCAGTCGGTTTTTAAAAAAAAAATTCACTCGTGCCAAAACGGCAAAAACCCTAGTCTTTTTAAAAATTTGGCTGTCAAAACATTAATACAATAAATTTTGTGGAGTATTATTTGTAGATTTAAAAAAAAGCATTTGATAAAAATTAAACCGAAGACTTCTAAATTTTAAAAGCTAGACTTTTATTTAAACTCTCAAAAAAACCTTTAACCCTTTTTGCTTTTTTATCTTTTCAAACAGGGAACAATGTGTTTCAATAAACTTTCGTCTACATCCACACAAAAAACCCCTTCAATTTTGGATAACCCCCAAGGGGTTTATCTTTGGAAACCCAAATTTTCTTTTTTTATACTTAAAAAAAAACCTTTCCCCTTCCCCTACAAATCTAAATGCGAACTTTTTGCCCGACGACCAAAACCCTACATACAAGCCATACTGCCCTTAATTCTCCTTTTCAAAAGACATTGGGAAAATACACTGAAGACCTGGGCAAATGGGCGAACAAAAACACATTCCCTTTTACACCCCCAAAAAAAAAAATGCAAGCTTATCACTACCAGACAAAAGCGAAAAAACCCATCTAATAAATTTTTCTCCAATCCATATTGAAAAGGAAACAAAAGAAC
This sequence comes from Rapana venosa, assembly GCA_028751875.1. Taxonomy (NCBI): domain Eukaryota; kingdom Metazoa; phylum Mollusca; class Gastropoda; order Neogastropoda; family Muricidae; genus Rapana; species Rapana venosa. Next base: position 4,391 of record JAQIHA010000343.1, on the reverse strand, counting down.
AAGCCCTCACCAAAAAAGTTCTAGGAGGGAACAATTGGGTGAAAATCTCAGCGGTACCAACATATCCCATCTGTGGGAAAACATGTCCCCAAAGAGTATAACCCCAAATGCTAAAACAAACATTTTTTTGACTTTCATTTTAAGAAAACAAAATTTTTTTCCCAAACTTATATACCAAAATCAATAGATTTTGCTTCAAACCCCCGTGGGAAAAACTGCCCAGTGCAAACATATGAAAAACCCTTATTTTTTGTATAAAAGGCCCTTTAAAAGGGTTTTTCGAAGAAGACTACCTTAAAAAGGTTTGGGTTATCCCAGTTAAAAAATTCTTCCCCAAAACCAAAGACAAGATTTAACAAAGGCATCATGATGTTTTAAAATAATGACAGGAACTTTTTTCCCCCATCCGAAAAGACAAGTTTTCCCAAAAGAAAAACCCCTTTCCAGAAAAACCCGAAAACCATGTGCCCCCAACCCAAGAATAGATTTGGGTTTAAATCTAGCTTACTTTTCTCAGGCCCCGTGCTGTGGAACTTTTCCCTTTCCCGAAATCATTTACAACTTCCCAAACTTTTAAAAATCTTTAAAAATCATTTTTTTATCCTTTTTATGCATCAAAAATAAAAAATCCCCAATTGATTTTGTTGGGAAAAAAAGGGAAATATACCTCCCCCTTGCATTTAAAACCAAAAATTTCCCTCTCTCTCTCACCTCTCTCTCTCTCTCTCTGTAACTGACATTTGGAGCTTTCTTTTAATTAAAAGTGTGTGTTGGTGTGCCCTTGGGGTTGTTTTGATTTTTTTAACAATGAACTTGTCTGAGTTTTCCCCCCTTAAATGAATTTGGGTTGGGATTTTTTTTTTTGTAAAAGCAGAATGGGGAAGGATTGTTTTAAATTTTCAATGTTCGTTGACCCAAATTTTATTACTTCGGGGGACTTTTGTATCAATTCTAATAAAATTTTATAAGGATTTGCGCATGGGATGAATAAATGTGTGTGTTTATGTGTGTGTATGTTTTGTAGGGGTGTGCAGTGAGTAATAAAAGAGCGCCCCCTTCACAGTGGTTTTGCAAAATGAGAGCGGAAAGGAAAAACATTTCTGTGTGTTTTTTTGTTGAAATAGCTGATTTTAACGGGCCCTTTTTCTTTATTCTTTTTGGGGTTGCTGTCTTTTTGTACATCAAATAATTTTATTTCCGGGGTTTTGGGCTGTACCAAAAAGTAAAGGTTATGAATTTTTTATAATTAAACATGTGTCAAATTTTCTTGTAGTGAGGGAAAAACTGCGAATGGGGTATGTATCCAGGAGGGGTGTGTGTGTGGTGTGTGTTGGTTTGTGTGTAAATTTTGGGGTGTGTGAGTTTTTAAATGTTTTGAGGGGAGAGTGTTTTGTTTTGTGTGTGGTGTGGGATGCGTGGTATAAAGTGCGAAAATGTTGGGGGTAGGGGTGTGTATGTTTGTGTGTGTGTGTTTGCACGCGCGCGCGGGGCAAAAAGGGTTGTTTTTGTCTGGACTTTTTGGGGGGTTTTTTGTTTGTTTAAAGGGGGGGGGGTGTTGGGGAAGGGGGGGTTTTGTGGGTCTTTTTTTCCTTTTTTAATTGGGTTTTTTTTTATTCATTTTTTTTCGTTTCTATTTTTCAAATAATTGAAAAGGGAGTTTGGGGTGGGAAAAATTTTTATTTTTATTTTAAATGATCTTGTTTTTTTTAATTTAAATTTATTTATAAAATTTTGTGTAACAAGTTTGTGTACCATTTTACAATGGGGTAGAAAGTTTATCTTTATGACTTAAAAGTTTGGTTGTGTTATTTTTCTTTTTCTCTGTTTTTTTCTTGTTTTTTGTTGTTGTTTTTCTTGGGGCTTTTTTTTTCCCTTTTTTATCATCTTTGTT
>JAQIHA010000342.1:10000-14387 GCA_028751875.1 Rapana venosa | reverse complement strand
AAATGTGCTCGAATTTCCCGCCCAAGCTTTATCTTTTTTTAGATTCTTTTCTCAGTAATCGTCAACAGTTGTTGAAATTGGGGCCCCCAGGAGATCAACCTTAGTACCTGTTGATATATTATGGTAATACCCTCCCTCTCTCTCTCTTTCTCTCACCCCCCTCTCTCTTTTCCCCTCCCCCTCTCTCTCCCTCCCCCTCTCTCTCCCTCTCTCACTCTCCCTCCCCCTCCTCTCCCCCTCTCTCTCAAAAGCGTTGTATAATTACCTTAGGATCTCTCTGCCCTTGAGCTGTCTATGTCCAAAGATGTATTGAGAACAATATTGTATGCATAAATATTTTTTCCTCACTGCATCAGAGTATATTTCGTTTGGTATATATAGCTTTGATGACTCTCTCTCAAACCCCCCCCCCCCCCCCCCCCCCCCCCCTCTCTCTCTCCTCTCTCCTATTTTCCTCTCTCTCTCTCCTCTCTCTCTCCTCTCTCTCTCTCTCTCTCCCCTCTTCTCTCTCTCTTTTCTCTCTCTTCTCTCTCTCGATCATCAAAGCTTATATAAACCAAAACAATATACTCTGATACAGTGAGGAAAAAATATTTATGCATATAATATTGTTCTCAATACATCTTTTTTTTCTCTCTCTTCGGTGATTTTTGTGGGGATTTTTATGTAGAAACTTTTTCCGTAAGCTGTGTAAGTGTATTGCTATGGGCTTTATTTTATTTTATTATCATATATATCCTTAAGGGCGGGGACTGGATGTAAAAAAGCACATGGGTGCTTATTCATTATCCTCGAAATAAAAGAATTTGTCATTGTCATTGTCATTGTCTCTCTCTCTCTCTCTCTCTCTCTCTTTCTCTCTCCTCTCTCCTCTCTCTCTCTCTCTCTCTCTCTTCCTACTCTTCCCTCCCCCCCCCCCCCCCTTCACTCTCATGTTTGTATTCTCTCTGACACTTTTTATTTTATTTTATAAATGTTGTTCAACAATATGACTCGAAGAAACATTAGGTATATTTGTCATATCATCATTCCATCAAGCTCCATAAAGTTTATATGTGATCATAATTGTTTTGTTTATGATGATGGTGGTGATGATGGGGATGATGATAGAGGTGATGGCAATGATGATGATAGTGGTGATGTTTATTGTGATTATTATGATTCACTTTGCTTATATTTTGTCTGTTTACCTTCCTTCTTTCTTTCTTTTCGAGGGCTGGATGTAAAAAAGTCTTGTACTTATTCTATTACCCTCAGAAAATAAAACTTCGTTATCGTTATCGTTATCTCCCTCTTTCCCTCTCGCTCCCTCTCTCTCTCTCTTCGTCCTTTGGATGACACTATAAACCGAGGCCCCGTGTAGGAACGCATGCAGAACATCTTGCGCACACGTTAAGTCCTATTCCGCTTTTCGAAAGAGTAGGACATTGTGGTGCGGTGGAAAAGATGAAAAAAATTTACCAAAACCGCATACACACGTGGGATCTGGATGTAAAAATAGTCATGTGGTGCTTATTACATTTTATCCTCGATTATAAAAGAATAAATAAAACATAATAAATCTCTCCCTCGCATAGTCTCCACCCCCTCTCTCTCTCCCCCTTTTTCTTCTCCCCTCCTCTCTCTCTCTCCCCACCACTCTTTTTCTCTCCTCCTCCTCTCTTTTCTCCAAATCTCTCTTCCCCTCTCTTTCCCCCTCCCTCTCTCTACCTCCTCTCTCTCTCCCCCCCTCTCTCTCTCCCTCTCTCTCCCTCTCTCTCCCCCTCCCTCTTCCCCTCTTCCCCCTCTCTCCCCATCCTCTCCCCTCTCTCCTCCCTCTCTCTCCCCTTCGCCTCTCTCTTCCCTCTCTCTCCCATCCCCTGCCCCCCTCTCTCTCCCTCTCTCTCTCCCCCTCCTCTCCCCCTCTCTCTCCCCCCCTCCTCCCTCTCTCTATCCCCCCTCCTATCTCCCTCTCTCCCCCCTCTATCTCCCCCCTCCTCTCTCCCCCTCTCTCCCCCGCTCTCTCTCTCCCCCCTTCTCCCCCCTCTCTCTCCCTCCACCTCCTCTCCCTCTCTCTCCCCCTGCTATCTCCCCTCTCTACCCCCTCTCTCCCCCCCTTCTCTCTCCCCTCTCTCTCTCACATGATGTTTCCATGATAAGGGCGCGGATGGATGTAAAAAAAACAAACCCCACAAAAGTCCGAAATATTTATTCATTAATCCCAAAAATAAAAGAAATTGATTTTGATGGGATCTCTGTCTGTTGTCTGTCTGTCTGTCTCTCTCTCTCTCTCTCATCTCTCTCTCTCTCTCTAATCTCTCTCTCCTCTCTCTTCTCTCTCTCTCTACTCTCGCTCAAACAAACTGTGTGTGTGCGAGTTCCTACACCCACCCCTACTTTTTACTGAGCGACCCTTTTCAGTGACAAGTGCTCGACCATCTCTCAGGAAACACATCAGTGTTCTCACGCCAGTTGCTTCAAGAGAGCGGCACTTGTAATTTGGTGTGGCCTGGACGACTCTAACTAGGAGCAGACCTAACTGTGACCAGGCTCTATTTGAAGCAGGAACCCTTGTATTGACAACTTACAGGGTGTTATCGAAGTTACATGAGCTTTGTTGTTACTGTTTGTGAGCAATATACAGTGAGGATTTTCTATTTCCGATTTTTCGTGTTTTCTCCTCATATCAGTTCTGTTTCCTTGTTTTGTTTACTTATTTGCCTCCTCCTCCTCCACCTATCATTTTTCCCCCCTCCTTTAGGTGTTGAGTTCTCAACTACAAATCTATTTTCCTATTTTCCTTACTGCCAGTGATGTTCCTTTCTTGTTTGTCTTCCTTTAACATATCCCTTCCTCCACAATCAACTAAGGACAAATGCATTACAACAACCATAAGTGGCCCTTCTAAGGATGGCCTAGTATTTTGCCACCTAAATATAAAACCATGCATTTAATAAAATCGAAGAAATCTCAACTCTTATCACTAACTAAGGCAACAATCCTTTTTTCACATACTTAGGGTCTATCGAGTCGAGACTTTCAGACCCATATTGGACACTGATATTTATATTCAGGATTATAATAATCCTGCATAAAGATCAACAAATAACCCAGAAGAAAAGGAATCCTAATTCTATATTAGTGTGTCCATATCCTTCAGCGTATTCTCCATTTAGAACATTATGGTGTTAGAATCCTTATGGATTGTGATTTCTATTTATAAGGTGCCCAACCTATTGTAATTGGATCTGCTATTATGGATTCAACAGAAAGATAAATCAACTGGACTGACAAATTTGACTCCATGATGGAATACAGTCTTTTTGAATACAAGTGAAAGAATTTATTTGGAGACTTTAATACGATCTAACAAAAGTAATTAATTCTGGGTCGGTCCCTAATTAATATATTCATACAAACTCCACCAACTTATTATATTCACAAACGAGTGTCACACCTAACTCAGCACAATTATTGACCATTTCTATTTATCTATCTCATCACATTGTCGAAACTTGTTTCCAGTCTCTCTCTCTGTAGGGAATCACTACCCAGTCTGTCTGTATCACGTGGTCAAAAAAAACGAACAAATCGTATCCCCAAACCTGGCCACATAAAATATACATATCGGTCCTTTGCTAAATTTGATGAGAATCTTTTCTTATCAGATTCTAAGTAACTCCACTCTTTCGGAAACATTCAACATTACTGATCCAGACTTAGCCATAGTATTTTTGGATAAACACTTTTAATGCTTTGTACAACCAAAACATGCCCCACTAAAAAGATCATTAGAGATCAAAATATACCCCAACCACCTTGGCTCACTAAGGAACTAGAAGAGCATGCTTTATCTTAGAGACCTTTTAAAAGAATATATAGTATGAACGAGTCAAAAAGATTATGAAATGCATTAACTCACAATGAAAACGGCGAGAAACAAAAAGAAATATTTCAAGAACTTACTATCCACCAAACAAAAACCCCAAAGACTGTATGGCGAGCCATAATCAAATTAACTAACAAACATGCTTCTTCACAAACACATGTAATCAAAAGACGTTTTACTGTGACATCTCCTTAAAAATCAGTTTCATTAAGGTCTCTCTAACTTATTAAAATGATAAATCCAAAGAAGTCCAATAAACTCAATGAACTAAAACAATACTTGAAAGGAAAGCAGTACTCCTTCAAAACTTCACTCTTTCCATTTATGGTCTGTTCTTGAGGTCTATGGTTATTAACTCTCCTCAAAACAATCATGAACGCGTGTAATGATGGAATGACAGCAAGAATTTGAAGCTATCAGCTCAGTTATCACAGACACACTAAACATATATACTTAACACTTTGTCTTGAAAAAACATTTGCCCCTATGGCCTTCAAATACAGCTAAAGTCAATCCCCA
>JAQIHA010000342.1:0-5000 GCA_028751875.1 Rapana venosa | reverse complement strand
TTGTTGTTTGTTGGTTGGTTGGTTTTGTTTTGGTTTTGTTGTTGTTTGTTTTTTGTTTTATTTATTTTATTTTTTTGGTTAGGGGGGGGGGGGGGGGGGGGTTGTTTGTTTTTCTTTCACTGACACCAACGCGATAAAGCGGCAAGAAGTTCTGTGTTCCGTCTCGATATTTGTAACCACGAAAGGTAACTCTTCCCAGCGGGCAGAGTGACAGCCCTTTGCGATGTGTTTTCATGAATTGTTTTGAATTGTGATGTAGGCATAGGCCTAGTCTCAAGTAGTAAAAAAACAATGAATAAATATATAAAATGACCTTGTGTAAACTAACCGGCAAGCCTTCAGGTCAAGTTTCGATCAGTTTCTGACATGCACTGGACAGTTGAGAAAAATCAATGATCTTCCGACTGGAGTTCCGAAGTTTTGTTGTTGCTTCGATTTTACGTCTGTTCACTCAAAGTGATATTAGACGATGGGAAGGGGAGGGGAGGGGACATTGATGTTGATGGTTGTGTGCTGTGAAATTGGTATCTGTTACTAAATATCCTAGGCAGTATACAGAAAAAGGCTAAGCAATGATAACAACAAATAAATACATAAGAAATGCTAATGCGACTTATAACTATAACAAATGTCCTATAGGACTGTTCATTAAAGATTTTGTTATACGAAATGCCAAATCAATATTTTTGAATATCTTATCCAAGGACTTTTCAGAAAAAAAAGGTAATAATGGTTTTAGACTCTTACATTCAAATATTATTTGAATGCTAGTAATTTTCTCACCACACAAACATTTTATATTTTTACTATATTTAGTGATAAAAGCATTCAGTTTTATTTAAAGAATAAAGCGCTAACCTTCTTGCCATGAACAAACTTGTGTAGGTTTCAGAGTGATCAATATTCCTAAAAAACAGGGATAGTGATTAAAGATATGTCTGAAAGGTGCTCATTTTGATGATAAGCTTCTTTAAAGCCCTGCTCCACGATGCCTCTTCTAGTAAATGATAGCCCTCTTGTAAAGATAATGGAACATGTAGTTCTACAGAATCCTCTCCATGCCTTGCACCCCTCTTCGCAGCTCTGTCAGCCCACTCATTTGGCAAGAACCCCACATGCGAAGGTACCAACAGAAGGTGACACAAATACCCCTTAAGCTAAAACATGTATGGCATGATTGATCTCTAGTACAACTGTAGACATTTTCTTAGAACTTGTGGATTTTAATGCATAGAGTACCGATTTCGAATCAACGCATAGTAAAGTTTGAAATACATTCACCGGAAGATCAAGAATATGATTAAGAGCCATTAAAATTGCTATTAGCTCAGCTGTGAATATCGAATGGTGTTTACCAGCATAATAACATTTTTCTATTTTAAGCGATGGTATTACAAAAGCTGAACTGTTTCTTGATCATCTAGATGTGAAACCATCTGTAAATACCTTTAATGATGAGAATATTTATGATGAATATGAGATCGAACTTTGGAGATCACAATATTTTGATTTTCACTCTTTGCCATATTAATGTACTCTATGTCAAAATTTGCTTTGTTCATTTCCCATGAAGGATAAGGTAGAACTTTAGTTTGTGTATCCATGGTATGTTGTTTGATTCCAGACTTTTCAAAAAGGTCTGAAACATACGTACCAATTGGCTTTAAAGAAGATATTTGTTTTGCTCTTTTGGAAAATTGATTTTGATTTTATTTTTTACTTGTCTGAAGTAAAATTTTTTTTTGGGGTTTTGCTTCTGAGTAATATTTTGCTATGCCAATTGTCGGTATTCATCTAGGGGCAATTCCCCAAATTTTCTGATAGTTCCAAGAGCCGGTGCATGAAAAGGTATCCGAGGGCAACCCTGTATGCCTTACAGCCCATACTTTGTAACTTTTTGGTAGGGTACTTGGGTGCATTGAAAAAGACCTCTTCCCCAAATAAGACAGTTTGGAACGAATAAGGGATGTTGCTAAATTTCGATTTAAAGTGCTTTGTCCCCAAAACTGCTTACTTACATTTTAATTTAAATTTCAAACTCTTTCTTGCTTTAGTTAAGGTATATTCGATATGTGCTTTTCCAAGTAGTTTAGACGTAAAAATGACACCCAAGAATTTATTATTTTTTTATTATTGGATGATTTCATCGCCAATCTGAACACTGGTAATCTCGGATTACTACCATTGTTAAAAAGTACTAGGTGTGTCTTTTCTGTAGAAAAGAAAGTCCATTCTCAAAAATATAATCATTTTGTTGTCAAGTTGTTTTGATAATTTTTTGATGTAATTTATACCCCGTTTTGATGTGTTTGCTTCATTTTTAACATTCATCCATAAACTTTATGTGTCTGCATATTGCACTAAAAAGACATCATTTGATAACTTTCTTGGAAGATCGTGTAATAAAATATTGAACAAGAAGGAGCTATTACAGAACCTTGGGAAAACCCATATGAAGAGACCTGAAACCTAAATATGCATTATTTACTCGGACTTGTATGCTTCTGTTAACAGAAAGCTTTTAATGTAATGATATATATGACCGGGAAAACCCTGAGATTTTTGGGTTTAGCAACAATCGAGCGTGCCAAACTTGATCATAACCCTTTTTAATGTCAAAAAATGTCGTTTAGAAGGGTTTTTTTCGTCGTGCAAATTGGTTTTAATGCATGTTAAAAGTTTAACCAAATTGTCTAGGGCACATCGGTCTTTGTGAAAACCGCTTGATTGATGGGATTATGTTATTTTTATGACAGTAATATTTTCAATCGTTTAAGAATAATTCGCTCCATCAATTTGCAAGTATGTGAAGTAAGGCATAGGTCTGTAATTATTATATCTGTTTTTGGCTTTCCCTGTTATGTACAGGAACAACTATAGACGGGCTTCCATTCATGGGCATGACACCATCAACCCAACATTTATTACATAGTTTGTGCAGCAGAAATAAAAGTTTTCGGTAAATGTTTTAGCATTTCATTAGATACTGCGTCAATTGACAGATTTTTTTCTTGTTGGAAAGTGAAAGTAATGCTTCTTGACTTCGTTCAAAATGATTGGAGCGTTTTACATATTCATTATTATCAGAGATTGGTTTAGCATGCAAATCTAGATTGTTTTCCTCTTCATTCTTTGTTTTCTATGTTACACGAAAAAACCTCATATTCGCATTGACTTTGAAAATATGTTGAAAGGCTTCAGCTTTTCTTATTAGATGGAAATTCTTTATTCCCAAAATTTTTAGGCACTTGGTAGATTGACACCTTTTTTATTTCATTAAATTTTTTCCCGCCCCTTTAAGATCTTTATGACTGTATACTTCACTGGCAAAAAACAAGACCATATTGCCTTTTAGCCTGAGCAATAACTATGTTGCTGTGATTTTTGGTTGTTTTTGCTTTACATAATTTTTTGGTGTTTTATCTTTAGATAGATCTTAAACATTAACGTTTATTTTTGACTGCTTCGTACATGCGGTGTCCACCATATTTCCCTGATGTTTTTTTGATTTATGCCTATTTATTTTAGGGATAGACAAACTAGCAGCTTGAAGGTGGTTTCAGTAAAAATAGAATAGAAGTGATTATGTTATTAGTTTCAAAAAATTCAGTATCGCAGGATGCAAGAAAAACTTTTAAATTTTTCCCAAAACAGCTTGTTTATAGTTAAATTTAGGAATTTTGTCTGCAGGTGTCGCAAATAGCGTCGTTTTATGAAGAGTTGTAAAACAGGCAGGTGATCGCTACCCAAAGGGGGTCTTTGTGTGTTGTCCCGTCACATTGGAGAAGTACAGGAGATATAAATGTTAAATCTAAGGATGGGAAATCTATTGGTGGCAATATCTGGAATTTGGTGACACTGCCATCATTTAATAAACAAAGGCAGGAATCAACAACATTTGTACAAACGGTTAATAGATTTTTCTCACACTTTATCCCAAAAGGGGGCATGAGCATTAAAGTCACCTGCAATTAGCCATTTTTCATCATCTTTTAAATGTGTATCCATTCAGTGTTAGAAATATTAGGCCCTTGGGCAGGGTACACAGACACAAAATTGAGTATTAACTCTGCAAAGTTTACTCTTGTGCACATGAATGTACATCAAGAACTTGGTCAGGCACCGGCGAAGAAGAGATTATAACCTATCCTTCTTGGATGTAAATTTTGGGACTAATTTTGGTAGCAGCATCAACTCGCTGATGTATAGGTGGATAATAGTAACCAGGTAATTTTGGGGAAATTTGTCCTGGTTACACTGAGGGATTGCAATCGATAGCCTGATAGGATTATCAGCAAGATGCTGGACTAAATAGGGCAAGTTTGGTGGAGACTGATCGAGCATTCCACTGCATGATTTTAAGTGGGGTGGGGGTTGTTTAAAGGCATTATCGTATACAAAATCTAAGCGACAAAATAAATGGATCAACAGCGAATAACTTAAAAGAATATCAAGTAAACAATTCAAAACTATATATAAGAAAAAGAATTTAACCAATCAGATCTAAATTAAGCACTTCTCAATCTTAAAAACAAGTTCCGAAGTGTTTAGAAAGTTCTGCTCAAGACATTGGCAGTGAATGCGCCGACCCATCAGATCAGTGCGTAGTCAGTGACATTTTAAAACGATGCACCGGAGCCATTGTGTCAGGTGAGTGTTGTTGTAAAAAAACGACAGTTTAAAAAAAAGATTATGACAAATGTAGATTTTCCCTTTCACTGGCTCGTGAATGCTACTACTTGTGGGCAGTCCCAACTGGTTCATTCTTTACTGTGTAGTGATGGGTGGTTTTGTTGACAATCCTGAATCTTCTCCTAAAAGTTGTCAACCCAGATAAATGACAGATGCCCCCAGTCGTGTTCAAAACCAAAACTACCTGAGCCCCGCATACACTGATACAGTGCCCAGAACTTAAGCAGTAGCATTGATCATCAACCCTATCAAGATGTATAGTAAAATAATGTATGTATAGGGGCCCATATAAAATAAAAATACTCCCC
>JAQIHA010000341.1:10000-14411 GCA_028751875.1 Rapana venosa | reverse complement strand
TTTTTAAAAAAAGTTTCCATGATGCCTTGGGAAAAGATACCAATTTGTGTTTGGGAAATAATTCGGGCCACTTTTCAGTAATTTATAACAGAGTGGAGATTTTTGATTTGCCACAACCGTAACAAACTTAGAGGTTTTGTAAATATTACTTTTCTACTGCAAAGGCAAGTGTATGCAACAGGTAGTTTTCAACCACCACCCAAGGAAACAGAGCGCTGCACAATTTGCAGGCGTGTCCCAAATAGGATACACGTGGTCTGATCGCATGGGTAGGTAATCTACTTACACACCATCACATCCACCCCCGCTCAACTGTACTGCATCCTGAGGTACAATCGTGAGCCACTGACTAGCATATTTGATGCTCCAGCCAGTAAGCTCCAAGTTCTTTCACTATCCTGCTGGCAGTGCCAATTTGTAACAGAGTGGAGATATTTGATCTGTCACAACTCTGTACAACACAGTATGAACAGGGAGGATGTGGCCTCTAAGAAAGAGGCTTTGTAAATATTACATTTTACCACAAAGGCAAAGTGTATGCAACAGGTAGTTTTCAACCACCACCCAAGGAAACAGAGCGCTGCACAATTTGCAGGTGTGTCCCAAAATAGGAACACGTCGCTCTGATCGCAAGGGAGGTAATCTACTTACCACACCATCATATATATATGTATAATATATATCTTCTTCTTCTTCCTTTTTTGTCATGTTTCTCCCAGGGGAGGTTTGACATTGATGAGCCTTCTCCATCTCTCTCTCTGTTTTGAGCTTCCTCCTTATCTATGCCCCTTTCTCTAAGATCATCTGCAATACAGGCAGCCCAGGTTTTGCTAGGTCTTCCCCTTGGTCTCTTTCCATCCTCTACGAAGTTCATTGCTCTTTTTATGATGTGGACTCAACCAGGCCCAAGTGATACAGACACCTGCTATGCTGGTCAGGTCATTTGAGCAACACTCTCCAAAACACATCCATAGACTAGAGTGGATGAAGCTGGACTGTGTGGTCCCAGTCTTCCAAATGAACCCATAGCAAACCCTCTCTGGGTTCAAGCTGGCTGGAGTCCAGAAACTCTCTTGTCTTACTCTTAGTCTCTATCACTCATCTCCACCCGTCTAGTGACACTGGCATGCATAAGATAAATCCACTGAATGCAAACACTGCCAGATAATAAGATATGAAGCAGCTGTACCATGCTGACATAACTGACCTTCCTTTTTGTGCCATTTGATGATGGTGCCCTTCTCCATGGTAGGGGAGAGGGAGGGCATATCTATTTTCATCACCGCTGTAACAGAACAGTACACTGTACAGACTACAGACACACTTAGTCACGACTGAGGTTAACCTTAAAAGTTAAGCTTAAAGTTTAAGACAGGAATAATGAACAATAATCATAATGGCTTTCCTCTACAAAACATCAAAGCTAGAATCAGTGTGGACAAGCAAAAGATGATTCAGCTATGAGTTAACATTATTTTGGATAACACCTCAGCCTCAGGCATAAAACAAGAACTGTCCAAACACGAATCTGGCCTGTATTGCTTTAGGTTTAGGTCAGAAGTCTGGACACTACTAAAATTGGAAAAAGACAAACTAAACACAGCCAAAATGTGGTTCTACAAGTGATTTCTAAGAGCCAGAAAGAAGAATAAATGTAAGCATTTATGATAGCAGTTAGAATTTATGATAGCAGTTAAACTCTCAAGATAAATTATTACTGACTGAAATTTATAACAAGCATGGACTGAGATTGTTGGTCATGCAAACAGAAACACTTATACTATAGACAAATCTGATGAGGACAATTGTCCATGGTAAGGTTGAGAGCGGAAGGAAAAGAGGCAGATCATCAACATCAGGACTACAAGTACAATACTAACAACACTGAGATTGAGAATGAGATCAGTGGTGTGGGAGGGCTTCAAAGCCCACAAGAGATTGTTGAACTTGGCAGAGACTGGGAGAGAGATGGCAAACCCTGGTGACATTACGTGGAGCTCCTACTGATGACAGAGGCACCAAAGACAATTGAGTTGAATTGAGGTGAAATTTATATTACTCAGTTATCACCAACAGTCTGCATGCTTGTGTGCTCAAAATGATAAAGATATCAATTTGTTATTTCTGGCTTTCTGACAACTGACAGACTGTGCAGATAGGTAGGTTAACTCAATGGAGTCGCAGTGAAATGGGCCGCCGTTTTGTGGTGACGCGTGATTTTGGCTATATTTGAAAAATTCAGCAGACTTACCCAACATAATAATGACATACACATTATACATAATTAAAAAGTTTATAATGTCTACTTTGAGATTGTTTGACAGTTTTTCAATAGACGACTGTATTTATTTTTTTATACACATTTTCAAAATATGTCTCTGAATCACTCAATCAGTGAATGCTGAAAAATAAAAAGTTTTGAAAATTAGGGCTGCTTATCTTACATGGCTTGAACTGTTCATCAACTAGTCCCCTTCAAGCAATGTGATGATTTTTCACCAAAGTTAAGTTCCCTGAAGTTGGCTGAATCCATCTGATGTCACTTTTTGTACAAAATTATTTTTAAAGAATCATAACACTGAAGGGGGACAGGTTAGCTCAGTGGTCAGAGCCTTCGCTTTCCCCCAGCCAAGTTAAGCAGCGTTGAGCATGGTTACCAGTTGGATGGGTGACCGTTAGCGCACCTTGGCTTCAGTACAGTTCCCCCAGTTCACCCAGCTGTAAATGGGTACCTGCCCTCTTTAGGGTCAGGGAAGGTAAAGCAGCGAGGGAGAGGAGATGGGCGCCGCCCTCAATATGCTGGCCCTAGAGAAGTGAGGTCTCTGACGCCTCGCTCCCCTACGACCTTATAGGTTATGGGACTCCTTTACCTTTCCTTTTTTTTAACACTGGAGAGCCTGAAATCCCGAAGATATCACTTGTTGATATGTCAAACAAAATTAGCCAACAGACACAAACTAGGCAAGCTTATGGTCAAGGAAAGCAACTGTGTTTAGAAAAATGATTGTCCTACAGGCCAGAGTACTTTCCATTGAGTTGAACATCGCATAGTGTATTTGAAAAAATTCGTAATTCTGCCGAAGCTTAACGTCACAGTGAAGGAGAGGAGTGTCGAAGCTTAAGATTCGGCACAACCTCATTGAGTTAATTCTATTTCTACAGTTTGGTAGTATTTGGGGTCTAAAAGATCAACACAGGCATGCATACATATCAATAATATTAATATTAATAATAATAAATGGAATTTATACAGCGCTATATCTTGCAGAGACAAATCAAAGCGTTTGCACTCAACTCATTCTTACACAGTCATACAACCACTGAACCAGTAACAATTAATAGTTCCAACTAGCCCAAATGTGCACACATGCACACACACACAGAGATTTCATCTAATATCATGGAGAGTGAACAGATGTTAATTGAAGACCACCACACACACACACCCACCCACAACACACACAGGTCACACAACCTGACACTGTGACAGGGCGATAGAATCTCGGCTGTTGAAAGCATAACATTATAAAATATTAATTTTCTTAGATTTTTCTATGACTGTGAAAACATTCCATCCCATTAGTGTTCATTTTGAAAATGAAAACAACTGATTCATAGCGATTGTTTTCCAAATATTATAAATCAGTCAGCAATTACCTACACAAACATGCTTTCCAATCTTGCTATTTGCTGGCTTTGTTTAAGTAATTGTATCTTACACCTAAACCCAACATTTCAAATTAGTTTGTACCACAGCTGTGCTAACATTATCAGGATTATGTAACTAACAAGAAAGCAGCTGACGAGCATGAAATAAATGAAAAATTAATCTACCGGTCGTGAGAGAATGTGCCACCTATGGCCAGTGGTATGGTTGACATGAACATCCTAGAAAACAAACTGTGACCTGAGATGAACTTCATTCAGTTTGACTGGCCAAAGACAAACTGCCCGAAGCTAAGATTTATCATTTAGTACGGTGCCCAAAGAAGAGAGTACAGGGAAATGAGGAGATAAGTGAAGATGATCGTGAAAATAGAAACAAGAAAAGTGCATAATTACCTTCACAGGCCGGTTGTAAATAAAAATTTCTGACAGATGCATGGTAGACTGAAGACCTGGAGAGAACAGCTCGCAGGTTTCCAAAAACCAAACGTCCAAAACTCGCCGCAGCAGCCGCCGACATTTTAGCAGAAGGACAAGATGGGAGATTATCGGAAGGTCAGATAGGCTATAAGAGTTATGTTCCTTGGACCCCAGCAACATCAGCAACGCGAAAATGGGGGCCCCATGCGAAGCGGGAATTATGGCCCTTACAACGTTCATTAAACAAGAAACACAATTCGAAACATAGACCCTCAAATACTTTATATATCTGCATACACTTTCCTATGTGTAAATTGGGATTGAC
>JAQIHA010000341.1:0-7500 GCA_028751875.1 Rapana venosa | reverse complement strand
GTAAAACGACGATTAAATCTATAAGCAAATAATAAAAGGAGAGAGAGAGGGGAGAGAGAGAGATGAGAGAGAGAGGAGAGAGGGGAAGGAGAGAGAGAGAGAGGAGAGAGAGAGAGAGAGGAGGGGAGAGAGGAGAGAGAGGGGAGCACAGTGCATTTTAAATCCATATGATATTGAATATAGTTTTTCAATTCATCAACACTATCCATTAGAACTCACTGTGATTTAACATTGTACATGTTAAGATCGTCCTAGAGTCATTATAAAGAAGTGGATAGTGGAAAAATCATTTTTGAAGTCATTTTCAATAACACAATAGCATATACAAGTAAAACACTCACACTTAAACAGAGAGAGAGAGAGGGTGGGGGAGGGGGAGAGGAGAGAGAGAGAGAGGAGAGAGAGAGAGAGAGAGAGAGAGAGAGTAGAGAGAGAGGAGAGAGGAGAGAGAGAGAGAGAGAGAGAGAGGGGAAGGGGGAGAGAGAGAGAGGGGTTTAATTTGGTATAATGCAAGGGAGGATATATTTACTTTTTTTCCCAACAGATCAATTGTGGATTTTTATTTTTGATGCATCAAGTGGATGAAAAATGACTTTTGAAGATTGTTTATGGTTGGTGTTGTCTAAATGAGTCAGGAAGGGAGTTCCACGGCACAGGGCCTGAGTAAAGTAAGCTAGATTTGAACAAATCTATTCTTGGGATTGGGACACATGGCTTTTCAGTATTTCTGGAATGATTCATTGGGAACTTGTCTTTTACGGATGAGGGAAAAGTTCCTGCCATTATCTTAAACATCATGATACCTTTGTTAAATCTTAGTCTTTGGTGTAAGGGAAGAATATTTAACTGAGTATAATCCACTTCTAGTAAGGTAATAATAATAATATATGGAATTTATATAGCGCTGAATCTTGTAAAAAACAAACAAATCGAAGCGCTTGCACTCAATCATTTACAGGCATGCAACTCTCCTTAAACATAATGAGAAATCCATGCGCGCGCACACGCACGCACACCACCACACACACAAAAAAAAAAAAAAACAAACAAAAAAAAAAAAAAAAAAAAAAGGAAAACAACTTTTTGGACGGGAAAGATGCTTTTAAAAATTAGGGAAAAATTTGTGGGGGAAAAAGTCTCAGGTAGGAAATAGGGTTTTTTGGGGTGGTTTGAAGAATCAAGTAAAGGTTTTGACGAAGTGAAAGAGGGAGGCCCTTCCCGGGGATGGACCAGAAACAGAAAAGGGAGCGACGGCCAACATGGTTTGTTTGAAATTGGGTGTTGAAGCACAAAGTATTCGGCTGAAAAAAGGGAAAGGGGGGAGGTACAGGTGAAGACAGTTACAAGTAAAAGGGGAGATTTTTGGAGACATTTGAAACAGGGGTATTGATTTTAGTGCGTCTTTGTGAGGGGAGGAAAACCCGTGAAGAGATGCGAAAGGATGATGTGTTAGATTTTTTCTTTTTAGGCCGTCGGCTGGCGGGGTTTTATGCGTTTTAGAGAGTGGAAGATGTGCTGGTAGGCCCGAAAAAAAGAATTTCAGTAGCTAACGTGAAAGAATAAGAGATGTGACAAATTGGAATTTGCATCAGTGGACGTATTGCGAAACGCGCTTAGCGCCGTAAATTTATAGTAGCAAAATGGGAGGGTTTGGGGGATGAATTTTTTATAGAGAGTGTGTTGTCAAGAAATACTCCTAAAAACTTCCCGAGTGGACAAAAAAGGGAACTGACGTATTGCCGAAATTTATTAAGTTTTTGTGATAGGGAAATTTATGTTGGGTCCCCATGAGCATGGTTCGGTTTTATCGGCTTAAGTTGTAACTGTTGAGTCATCCAGTTTTGATGTCTTGAAAGGGTGGAAAAATTTGTCAAAAGGGAAGGCAAGTTTTAACGTATCGCTGCATGAAGTTGAGTATCTCGGCATAGAATGTGATCAATAGGGTGGTGTTTATTTTAAAGTGAGGTGGAGATGTATAGAGTAAGGAAAAAGGGCCCGGGCTGATCCCTGCGGGGCTCCAATTCCCTTTTTAAGGTTTTGGTTTGAATTTTGTTTCCAATAACTTTCGGGAACCGGTCTGTGAGGTATGAAAAAAAACCCAGGTGGGGGCCCTGTCCCTTTTTAAATTCCCAAAACGTAATTTTGGAGGCGAGAAAGAAAAACCCCTGAGTGATCTTTTGGTAAAAAGGCTGAGAAAAGTAAAGAAGAGTGAGGAGGGAGTTTTTTTCCTGCATCAGAAGCAAGTAGAAGTGAATCAAAAGTTTGGACTGGGGGGTTTTGGGTTGTGTGGTTGGGGGGGTTTTGGGGGGGTAGTAAAGTCTTTTTCAGAAGAACCAGTTTCAGAGCACGTTTTTACAGACTTACTAATGGTTTCATAGTTTTTCCCACTAGCGGGAATCCCCGGGGTTTTGAAAAAAAGGCCATTTTTTCAAAAATTTTGGAGGATTGTATATAAGCTTAAAAAGAATATTTTTCTTAAATGAAAGTAAAGAAATTTTTTGTTTTTTGGGTCGGGTTGGTAACTCTTTGAGACATGTTTTGCACAGTGGGTTTATGTGAGGGGACCAGCGTTTTTTTTAATCAATTTTTTACTCCTAAAAAGTTTGTGGTAAAGGGCTTTTTCTATTTTTCCCTTTTAATATAGTTTGGAAAGAAATTTGGTCGCTTTTGTCGGGTTTAGTGAAAAGGGAGGCATTTTGTTTTTTGGGGGTTTTATAGACATGTGATTTGTTCGCCCATTTGACAAGATATCAGTGCTTTTTTTGCAATGCCTTTGCAAGAGGTTGATTTTCAGTATGGCTTGAATAATGGTTGTGTCGTCAGAAAAAAGTTGCATTTAGATTTTTTGGGGGGGGGTTTTTTTAAAAAAAAAAAAATTGGAAAGGGCCCGGGGGGTTCCTTTAAAGAAGGGTTTTTTGGGGGGGGGGCCCCAAAAACCGGCCCCTTTTGGGAGGTCAGTCAGGGTTTTTTTTTCTTTTTTAAAAACCCGGCCCCCAAAAAAAAAACCCCCCCAAAAAAAAAAAAAAATTTTTGGGGAAAAGGGGGTTTCCCCCCAAAAAAAAAAAAAAAAGGAAAAAAATTAAAGGGAAAAACCCCCTTCCCCCGGGCCCCCCCCCCCCCCGGGGGGGGGGGAAAAAAGGAAAAAATTTTTTTTTTCCCCAAAAAAAAAAAAATTTTTTTTTAAAGGGGGGGGAAAAAAAAAGGAAAATTTTTTAAAAATTTTAAAAGGGGAAATTTTTTGAAAGGGGAAAAAAAAGGGGGGTTTTTTTTATTAAAAAACCCCCTTTTTTTTTAAAAAAAATTTTTCATTTTTTTGGGGGGGGTTTTAATTTTTAAAAAAAATTTTTTTTAAAAAGGGGGGTTTTTTAAAAAAAAAAACCCCAAAAAAATTTTTTTAAAAAAAAAAATTTTAAAAAAAAATTTTTAAAAAAAAAAAAAAATTTTTTTTTTTTTTTTTTGGGGGAAAAAAATTGGGGTTTTTTAAAAAAAAAATTTTTTTTAAAAAGGGGGAAAAAATTTTTTTTTAAAAAAAAAAGGGGTTTTTTTTTTTTTTTTAAAAAAAATTTTAAACCTTTTTCCCCCCAACCAAAAAAATTAAAAAAAAATTTAAAATAATTTAAAAATTTAAAAAAAAACCCAAAAAAAAGGGAAAAAATTTTCCCGGGTTTTTAAAAAAAAACAAATTTACACCAAAAAAAAACATCACCACCAAACTTTTACAAAAGGGAAATTCATTTTTCACCACACCTTCGCAGGTTACACATCTTCGGCCAAAAAACACCAATAAAATCACAACATCCAAAAAAAAAGGAAAAATTTTTAAAACAAAAATCCATTTAAAAAAATACCAAAAGGGACATATAATAAATTTTAAAACCCAAAACCTACCACAAAAACCGGGAACATTGGGGAAGGGGGGGGCCCCCAAAAACTACGTTGCTGGGTTTCCTGCCCCCACAGACTACCATTGAAATTACCTTTTCCCCCACAACAGTCAAGGGGACAACTGGCATGCGCCAAACGGAAAGATCCATAACCAAATAGTTTTATTTTTAACACCACGGGGGGTTCAAATCCAGCATCAAAGAGCCAGAACAAAAACCCACCCTGGAGCTGCATAGGCAGTGACCACGCCTTGTGCTGTGGATTCAAAATGAAGCTGAAGAAAAACAAACAGCCTGAAAACCCCCAGTATCAATTTGACTGGAAAACTAAAGATCCAGATGTCGAGGAGATTTCCAAGTAAGTTTGGCGGAGTTTTGGGGCATTAACCCCCCTGGACAATGCATAAAATGACTAAAAAAACAACTTAAATGAGGAAGCCCGGAAAAAACAGCAGAGGGGGTTACTCGGTCGTCAGAGGAATAACCCCAGCATGGACTACAATGACTCTTGGACCTCTGCGATACAGAAGGCACTGAAACCAACCAGGTTTCCAACCCAAAAGATGGGGGGCCCAAAAATCTCGTGAAGAAGTCAATGTTAAGGCCAAGGGGAAAGGGTCAGTGATCAATGTAAATGGATCAAAAAAAAAATGAAGTGGGCAACAGAAAAAAAGGCATACGACACCCTGAAGAAATCAAAAAACACTTAAAACCCAAAAAATCATCAGTATTAAAGACGCTCCAAAAACCTCCTCACAGAAAGTAAGTGCATTGAAAGGTGGTTAAATTATTGTAAAGAACTGTCAACCCCCAATTAAAACCCTGCAAGAGCAAAATAGAAGAGAAAAACCCAAAACATAAGGCCCCCTCGCCTTACCTTACGAGGAAGAAGGGGAAAAAAGCCTCCGCAGCTTACATTGGAAGCCCCCGGAGCGAAATATAAAAAGCAGAGTGTAAAGCAGGGTGGCGAAACAGTCATCACTATTTTACAGCTTTTGTCGAAGATTTGGGAGACAAAACAGTGGCAAGACTGGCACAATCACCCCTATACCCTCCCCAAAAAGGGGGAAATTTACGCCAATCCAAAATATAGAAATCAGCCTATCAGCCAGCCAGAAAGATATGCTAAAAGTTTTTTTGAATCGATCAAAAAGGAGGAGAAGAACCTTGCGAGGAAAAGTGGGTTCGGGCAGCAGGGACAATCGAACAGATTTTTAACTGCCACATCATGATGGAAAAACTCTTCAACATCGGGAAAAACCTGTTCCACAACTTCTCGATTTAAAGAAGGCTTTTGACAGGATGGCACAAAGGCCCTGTGGGGCCTCGAATGTTTGGATTAAAGAAGGATGTGCAAACCATTCAAGCACTATAAAACACTGAAGCAGTGCAGTCCTTCTGAAAATAGGTGGGGAAGACTACTTCAAAACCACAGTTGGGGTCGAAAAGGACCCTGTTATCTCCATTTTCCTTTTCATCTGTTTTGGAAAAACTCATGAGGAGCCCCCCAGGATTTCCCCCCTACATCTCCTTTGGGCGGCAGACCCCTCAACAATTACGGTTGCCGATGACATTGCCCCTCTTGGGGGGAAAATTTTAACACAGGTGCAAGATCTTACGACCAGATTGGAACAGAGCTGGAGCATATGGGATGGGGTGAGTCGGAGAAAAGTAAAGTACTTGTGAAAAAGCACGAGCAATGCCCCCGCTAAAATTTTCATGAACGGCCAACAAAGGGGAGGTAGCGCTTTTAAATCTCGGGGTACACTCACAAAAGGGGGGCGATCGGCGAAGAAATCAAAGTCAGAAAAGCCATGGCAACTCTTCCATGGGGGGCAAAAAACCCACCATATGGAAAAGTAAAAAGTCAGTTTCCCAATCAAATAAAGCTCTACAAAGCCCCAATTTAGTCGATCCTGCTGTACGGAAGTGAAACCTGGACATTGACTGCTGAAAGCAAAGCGAAACCCCGTATTTGAAACAAAAGCCATAGAAAAAATACTGGGCATATCCTGGAGAGAACGAAAGACCCAAAGAATTTGTCAAGAGTCAAAAAACACGGGTGGCGGTCCCCAGGGAAACCCCCCCTCACCATCGTCAAGAAGAAAAAGCTGGGCATGGTCGGCCACGTCCCCGCCCCAACACTCGCCCAAAAAAGTTGCAGGGGAACCTCGAAGGTGGGAGAAAGGGGGGGAAGACAGAACAAATTGGATGGACAACATCGAGAATGGACAGGATGAAGATCGGCACTACTGCGCGAGCCCAGGACCCAGAGGATGGAGGGGAGGCTTACCCCGGCATCGTCTTTATGTCTCCCCCCCGACGCCAAGGGCACGGGTCTGATGTTTATGATGATGATGGGGCGTGCTATTGAAAAAACCCTTGTTGTGTTGTAAAAAAAAAGAAGCAAGAAGTTTAAGAGTATTTGTAGAGAAAATTTTAAAAAGTCTAGCTTTTTAAAGAGAGTCTTCGGCAATTTTTATCAAATGTTTTTTGAAATTACAAAAAATCTCCCCAAAATTTATTGTCATTAATGTTTGACAGCCCCAAAAGTTACAAGACTAGTTTTTACCCTATGGCACGAAATGATTTTTTCTAAATCCCACTGATTTGGGTGAAGTAATTTTTTTATATCTATATGATGGACTATGGTTTATTCTATGTTTTTCCAAAGGGGTTTTGAAAGGTAAAAAAATAGGATTGGCTATAATTTTTAGGGGTCAGAAGTGCTCCGACTTGGGTCGGGAAAACCTTGCGTTTTGAAGGCGTTGGGGAATGTTTTTTTGAAGACAAGGTTATAGTATGTGTCGAGTGTTGTAATAAGGGGCTGAGAGTTTTTAGTATTTTGCCATCTATTCACAAGACCCGTGTACTTGTTGTTTGAGGGGGGGCAGGTAATTGTGACCTCAGAAACGATAAGGTTGTGGAGTTTTGATGGAATACGCTTTTCTTGGGAATTGTTTTAGTTCATGGTCATTGGATTTCGATTTATCTTGTTAATTTGTTTGAAGAAATATTTTGAAAATGATTGTTTGTTTTTAGCGAAATATCTTTAATTTGTTGTTTGGAAGAAATTTATTATTTGTTATTTGTTGTTGCCTTTCCCTACAGTCTTTGAATTTTGTTTGGATGAAAGTAGTCTTGGAAATATTTCCCTTTTTTCTCGCCCTTTTTTTGGTTTTGGTTTCTGAATTTTTTTTTTCTCCCCATAATATTTTTGTTTTTAAAAATCTCTAAGATAAAAATGCTTCTTTTGTTTCCTTGTAAACCAAGGTGGTTTGGGGAAAGTTTTTTCCTTATGGTTTTTAATGGGGCAGTTTGTTATAGATTTTGTAAAAAATTTTATCCGAACTCTTTTGGCCCCGGTCGGGTCAGTAATATTGAATGTTCCGGGCAGGACTGCTAACTCAGTAAAAAAAGTGTCATTAAATTTTGCAAAAGAACGATAGGTTTTTATTTTATGGCAGGTTTAGGAATTTTTGTTCCTTTTTTTGACCATGTGGTTTCAGATAGGTGTGGTCGCTACGTTGTGTACGGGACACAGTTTTATGATGTTTTTTGGGGTTTTAATAGTTGATCAATGATTTGTTAGAAATTTTATGGACCCGTGGGTGAA
>JAQIHA010000340.1:12500-14394 GCA_028751875.1 Rapana venosa | reverse complement strand
GTCCTTATTTTATATTTATGTTTTGTGTTGTTTTTTGGTTTTGGGTTGTGTTGTGTGTTTTGCCCTGTTTGTGTTGTGTGAATGCTTTGTGGTGTGTGAATGTATGCGTCGGCATTCCAACAGTCGTGAATCCCGGGAAAAATATTTCTGTCCCCAAAAGCTCCGTTGCAGTGTCTCCAAATTGTTTCTCCTTCTGAAAACGGAGCCTCGGGTTTTAAGGGGGGAAAGGTTTTTTGCATTTTTTTTTTTAAAAAAAAAAAAATTTAGACCTAGCATAATCAAAAATAAAAGAAAAAGATTGTTTTTTTTTTATTTATTTTTGTTTAGTTTTTTGACGTATTGTTTGGCTAAATTCATAATTTTTTTTGGGTTTGTCATTAGAAATAAAATTAGAAATTACTTTCGTTTTGTAGAGAGATAGGGTAAAGCGGGGTAAAAGGTTTTAAAAACGCTTGTTTTTAATTAAAACATGAAAGTTTTTGGTTTCCCGATGGGGGCGGCCGAATCGGGAAAAAGTTGCCTGGTTTTGGATAAACGTGTGGTTGAGCTTGTTGTTTTACCTATCTTGTTTTTAACACACCCCGGTTTTTTTTTTTTAAAAAAAAATTTTGTTTAAAAAAAATCCAAAAAAACCCTTGGGGGGTTTACTTGGGAAAAAAAATTTTCTTGGGGGGAAATTTAAATGGGTTTTTTACTTTTAAATACAACCCTTTTTTTTCAAAATTTTTTAATTTTTTGCATTCCGGGCATATTTTGGAAAATTTTTAAAAAAAAAAAAGTCATTTTTAAAAAAAAAAACCCCCCCCCCCCTTTTAAAAATTTTAAAAATTTTAATGGGTTTTCATTTTTAAATTGGGGGGTTTTTTTTTGTAGGGGTTTTTTTGGGGGGGGAATTTTGGGGGTCTGGGGCCCCCCCCCCTTTTTTCCCCCCTTTTTTTTTTCTCCCTTTTTTTTTTTTCCCCCCCCCCTTTTTTTTTTTTTTTCCCCCCCCCCCACCCCCCCCCCCCCCCTTTTTTTTCCCCCCCCCCCCCCCCCCCCCCCCCCCCCCCCCCCCCCCCCCCCCCCCCCCCCCCCCCCCCCCCCCCCCCCCCCCCCCCCCCCCCCCCCCCCCCCCCCCCCCCCCCCCCCCCCCCCCCCCCCCCCCCCCCCCCCCCCCCCCCCCCCCCCCCCCCCCCCCCCCCCCCCCCCCCGTTTCTTCTTTTCCCTCCTTTCTTCTCTTCCTCTCCTCTTTTTTTTTTCCCTCCCCCTCTTTTCTTTTTCCTTTTCTCTTCTTCCTCCTCCTCTTCTTCTTTTCCCCCTCTTCTTTTTTTTCCCTTTTCTCTTTTCCCTCCCCCTCCTCTTTTCTCTTTCCTTAACTCTCTAAGGAGTTATTGAAGCAGACATTGAAGTTTTGGCCATGCATGTCTCTTCAGAAGGAAACCTGGTGGGCCCACCCTAGCTATGCACAGGCTGCTGTGGGTATGCTCACTTTTGAAACCCAAAGAACTTTTAACTAATTTGGGTTCTTTAAATTTGAATGTTTTGATCCTCATTATATGAGTTGTTGCATCTCATCATCATTATCATTTTTTTTATTATTTTTATTATTATTTTATTATTATTATTTTATTATTTTTTATTATTTTATTATTTTATTATCTCTCATCATCATCTTATCATTATTTTATTATTATTATTATTTTATTTTATTATTTTATTATTATTTTTATTTTTTTATTATTTTTTAAATTATTTTATTATTATTATTTTTCCCCCGCCCAACCCCAACCCACCCAAAAAATTTATAAGGGAAAACCCGTAGATTTTAGAAAGAGGTAAAAAAGATCACTGACTTTCAGGAAAAAAAAGTATTAAACAATTTTTTTTTTCCCAAACCTTATTTTTAAAAAGGGTT
>JAQIHA010000340.1:5000-10000 GCA_028751875.1 Rapana venosa | reverse complement strand
TTTGTGATTCCTGTTTTAAAAGTACAAAAATCATTTCATTTAGGAAAACATTTTTCTATTTTTACGTGTGAACTGTTTGCAATCCTTATGGCCTTGAATTTATTGTCAAATACTGCGCTTGATATTCACCACATTCTTTTTTTGAGTTGACTCAAAAGCAGTATTGATGACACTAAAGCACTGGCAGGGGAACATAAGGAAAGATATTGTATTTGAGATAAAATTCTTGATACACTGTATTGCAAGCAGAGGCATACAAATAACATTTGCTGGGTCCCTTCTCACTGTGGAATCTATTGGAATGAGTTGGTTGATTCTTTAGCAAAACAAAGTGCCTCTGATTGCAACATTGAAACGTTTGATTCCAATCTCGCATTGTCCTCCCATGAAATTAATGCTAAATTGATGAATTGTATGCATTCCAAAATGAAGAAAACACACTTTGAAAACATTTCTTGCTCACGGAAAGTAGACATTTTAATATATAAAATGAGGCTAAATGCATGGAACACCAAAATACTCTAAAAATATGACATGTTGCTGTTCTCAATCTCTTTCAATCCATCATTTATTGTTTGATTGCCCAATCCTAACTGTCCTGTTTAAAAGGAAAGAAATAGATATTTATAAAAAATATGCCACTGTTCAAGAAGTTTTATATGACTCTCAGCAGTTCATAACATCAGTTGCTGAAATTATATATTCTTCCCCAGTAAGATCACTACTGTAGATAGTTGTAATAATATAAATATACGTACATTAAAGAGAGAGGAAGAGATTCGGATTCGGATTCGGATTATTTATTCATGTTTAGGCCACCGCCCTTCATGAAGGGGTTGGTGAAAAGAAAAGAAGTATAATAACACTCGATAAAAGAACATAACAAAAAAACAATGCATCAGTCACAATTAACAACATGTTGAACAGCAATCATCTATGACGTTGCATTATCTCGAAGCTTAAATGCTTTATGCAGAAAAAGAGAAAAATTCCAAACATCAGTATGCCTTGTAGATGCCATCAGCAAACTTAGCTTGAACATACATGGTTGTTGATAATATTTCACTGGGATAAACCGCTGTCTAAGTCTATTTAAGGCAGGGCAACATAAAACAAAATGTACTTCATCGTCTTTCTCCCATCCACATAAAGGACAAATTAACTTAGTGGGATCATATGGCTTATACCTATTGTGATGGGTTGCCAGATTTGATACGCCCATTCTAAATCTTGTCACTATAATTTTCATATATCTCTCCATGCTAGACGTTAAATGCGGCTTCATTTCATGACTACTACAAAAAGTCCTGTACAGATTAAATCTTTCGCTATTCTGAATATGATCATTCCATTTTTGCCATCTACAATCTACTAAGCGCTGACGAAAAGTTTTTATGAATACATCTGTATTTCCAACTCCCTGGTTTAACCATACATCACCAAAGCCATATTCACATAGACAAATGCGCACATCAGTTACCCAGTTTATTTTACCCCTAACGTCTAATTCAAACAACATTTTGTAGGCTTTAAAAGGTATTCGACTGTCTTCCATCTGCAGAATCTTAATCCAGTAACGTATGCATTGGACTGCAGAATTAATATATAAAGGAAATCTACCAGTTTCACCGTACACCAGATCATTTGGTGTACGCCTTTCTACAGCTAAGAACTTTTTCAAGGCAAACAAATGAACAGATTCACAGCAGAGTGCTGCTTTTGTTTAACCCCCACAGCTCAGAGCCATACTGTACAACAGGCTGGACTCGTGAATCAAAAATTTTAAGAAATAATTTCAAGGACGAATTGTTTAATGTAGATAATCTTTTCATTATACATAACAGTGAGCTTTTTGCCCTGCTGGCGAGATCTTTACATGCAGACACAAAACTCAGTCGAGTAGTAAAAAATATTCCTAGATACTTATAAGCATTAACTACCGGCATTATTTCCCTATCGAAAGTCCATCTTTCCCTTGCCCTAAGTATCCCCCCTTTCTAAATACAATAATATTACTTTTCTTCATGTTTACTTTTAACTGCAGTGAGGTAGCAGCACGTTGCAAGTTGTTAAGTTGTGTTTGCAAACCAATTATTGTTTCTGATAATAAAATAACATCGTCTGCTAACAGAAGGATAAACAATTCAAACGCATCAAAAGAAAAGGACACACCATGTCTTCCATTTTGTATAACATTTACAGCCAATTCATTAATAAAAAGAGAAAATAAGATGGGACTGCACACATCACCTTGTTTCACTCCTGCTGTGCATTTAACATAATCTGTCAGTGCAGCTCCACACCTCACCTTACATTTGACATTTTCATACATACTTTGGATACATGTATACAATTTCCCTTTCACCCCATTTTTAAGTAAGATAGGGCATAGTAGGTTTCTGTTTATCGAGTCAAAGGCCTTCTCAAAGTCAATGAAGGCAACATACAATTTACGATTAGAAGAAAATTGTTTCTGAACTAAAGCTAGCAAGGCAAACATGTGATCTATTGTTGAGTATCCTTTTTTAAATCCTGCCTGATGATCCCCAGTGATATTATTTTCCTGCACCCATTCCTGTAATCTATGATTAATTATAGTACTAAACAACTTACTGCTAACATTTACTGAGAGAAATGCCCCTGTAATTATTTGGGTCATTAATATTACCTTTTTTAAACAATGGTAAGACAACTGACTCTGTCCATGTTTCTGGAAAGATTCCATTATCAAACAAAGCATTAAAACAACTTTAAAAAAAACTGTATGACCTGTTCATTTGAGTTCTTGTACATTTCGCTAATTATGCCATCAGGGCCAGGAGCCTTACTGTTTTTAAGCTTTCTGAATGCAAACAATACTTCTTCTCTAGAAATTGGACGGTTCATATAACAGTCATCATCAGCATGTAAAAGGTCATCTGTCCTATCCTTGTTAACTACTTCTTTTTCTAGCAGTGCTTTAAAATGTTGAAACCAAGTATCTACACTTATGCTATTTCTCGGCTGTTTCTTTTAAATGAGACTTTTTGATAGTATTCCAAAATTCTTTTTGATTCTGAATAGAATTTACAAGTTTTTCTAAGAAAGTAGCATTGAATTTTTTCTCTTTACTTTTCACTAACTGCTTATATTCACGACGAGCTCTTGTATACTGATCCCTATCATGGTCATCTAAAGTACGTCGATATTTTCTCAGCAGTCTCCGCACTTTTCTTCTATTTAGAACACATTCATAATCAAACCAAGTATCAGTTCGTTTATCAGTATTCAGATATACACACTTTTTCATGCACACAGCACACTCTTTCATACATTCATTAAATATATCAAGTGCAGCATTTGTATCGGTATCAATCATATTCATTGCGGTACAAATTCTTTCACAAACTGTATCTGTACTTAAGGCATCAGTAAAGACAGACACATAATCGCTATTCCAAACAAATTTGTCTAATGTCTGGTTATTGCATGTGGTGTCTGCATTACGCAAGTTATCCCTAGGGAATGTAACTGATAGTGTAACAGGCATATGGTCTGACTCGATTCGTTCTGAAACACACAGTTGGCAGGTTTCAGACACACTGTAATACAGGTCACTAGAAAAGATGAAATAGTCATTAGTACTAATTCCCGACTCTGAAATGTATGTGTAATGACCATTTTGGTCACCTCTACATACACCATTCAGGATACATAAACTTAAAGTCGTACACATATCTAATAACATTTTTCCATAATTATTCAACTTACTATCTTGTGAGCAACGAACAGAACAAAGAGACTGACTTTTATGTAAAGCATCTAAAGAAGAATCTTGTGAGTAATCTTGAGCAACATTTGACGTTCTACTGTTTAAATCTCCACTCAGAATAACATAACATCATGTTTGAGTAAACAATCGATAATACATTCCTCCAATAAATGTATACCATTATCAAGGTCAAAGTGAGCATAGAATGGAGAGCCCTCAGGAGGAACATATGAACAGACATACAAAACATTCTTTTCAGTTCCAAACAACTGTTTGTCAATAAGAAACATACAAATACCACTAAAAGACACTTCGATCATTTGCACATGGGGTAGAAATTCATTTTTAATCAGACAGACTAGACCACCTGAACGTCTTCCCTGCTTAGTAAATTTAATAGCAGGTTTACAGAAAACTTTGTAACCACTAAACAAATCTGTGTCACAATATTCCATAAATGTTTCGATTAAACATACAAAATCAAAATTGCAAACATATGAAACAAAGTCTTGATCTTTGATCTTTGAAATTAAACCATTCACATTCCATGACAAAAAAGAAAAAGGTCGTTTATTTACAAAATCGAACGTATTATTTACACACGAGCTTATTTCCCCTTTATTAGACGACTCATCAAAACACGCATTTTGCTGCAACGGAACTATTTTTTCTTCTTCCCCCTGCCCACTCCCAACACATTTATCTTCCGCGTGCTGCGCGAAGGGTGCACGTAGCTCAACGCTACTGTTCCTGTCACTGACTGCACGTGCGCTGTCATTGTTGACAGTTTGGCAGTCTGCCGGTGTCGAACATCTTTTGCCCCCCTCCCAAAACACATCACTGGGCTGGCCAACTCGTTATTCGGTCGCTGTCAGTTGGTCTAGGTACAGTCGCTGTACGTCAACTATCAGGTGGTCAAATACCATGGCACATTTCTGGCCCTTGATCCTAGCATCTTTCATAAAGGGAGTCAGCTTTCGTCTGATTTCCCGTACGCGTTCAGAGAAGTCCTCACCTATAAACATGTTACTGCCCTTTAACTTTCTGCTTGCTTTCAGGATTTTAACTTTGTCTTTATAAGAAGAACATCTTGCAATAATGGGTGCGTCAGGTTTTCTACCCAGTCGATGAACCCTGTCGAAGTCAACAGGTCGAAACATGTTCAGTTTGTCTGTCAAAATGTCTTGTATCATGCCCTCACAGTCCTCCTCATCTCTTTCGTTCTCTGTTCTTTTAATACCATGAAAAA
>JAQIHA010000339.1:5000-10000 GCA_028751875.1 Rapana venosa | reverse complement strand
GAGTACAACTAACATACTTGTGTGTAAATCCTCTATCATCACATAATGAAGGTTATCAAAATCGGTTTGTAAACGTGTACGTGTATTTTCAGCTTCATACATTTCCAGTCAGGCTATGTTGGAATAAAAAGAATCTATAGGTACAATAGGCAATACACGAGATGACAATACCCAAACAGTTATCGTTTGCAATTAAAAACAAACAAGAAAAAAAGGCGTCAGCAGTAAACTGCTTCACTTTGCACTCAGTACTTTAAAAGAAGTACCGTAAAAAATGACACCGGGAAAAAAGCAAAAAACTAATAAAAAACTTAAAGGAAATTAAGCCCAAAGAAAACTTACTTGTTTCCAAAAATAATGTAAAGTTTGTGAAGGGACAAGAAAAAATATTAAAAAAGGCAACCCCTTTTTAATTTTGGGGGAATAGCTGTCCACCACATTGCTTGCAAAAAGGCCGTTTTTTTCGGGTTGAAAACCCCGTTTTAAAAGCCCCCCAAAAACAACAAAAATACACCCAAAAGCGTTTTGTACAACTATTAAAAAAGGTTTAAGGGATAACTATCAAAAAAACCCCAGACTAAACTCCCTTTTTAGTTACAAAAACCCAGGTTTTTTTTGGGTTTCAAATGTGAAGCAAAAAGGCGGGCCCGAAAAAAAAACCGAAAACCTTTTCCCAATTTGTATTTATCCCTTTTAAATTGCTAGAAAAACATTATTTCACATTTTTTTGCTAACTGGTTTTTTTTTTATAGAGACTTGAAAAAGGGGAAAGTTCTAAAACTTGCAAAAAATTTTACCCAAAAAATGGACAAAAACTTTTTACTTTTAAAAAGGGTTTTGGAAAATTTGCGAGAAAAAGAAATCCTTTAAAAAAAAAATTGTCCTTTTTAGTCTTCCCAATACATTAAGATTTTTTTTGGGTTTTTCGGGTTTTTTTTTGTGGGGCCCTCCAACATTTATTCCCCACTTTTCTTTTCTCAATTTTTCATCTTTTTCCGTTTTCTTTGAAAAAAAAAATCCTTTTTTTGCTAGGAGAAATCCCGAGGGGAGCGTGGGCTAGGAGTGCTATAAACCGGGGTTTAAGGGCTTTGCCCCTGCCCAAAGGGCAAAGTTTAAAGGGCCCAAAGAACGAAATAAGGTGGGCAGGACCTCCACTACAAGTTTTCCCCAATTTATGCCATTATGAATGAAAAATAAAAAATTTGTTTTTTTTTTTAAAAGTTTTTTTAAAGAAAAGAGGAAAAACCTTTTTCCTAATAAAACAAAATAGGTAAAGATACTCCCTGGGCCTATGCGGTCTTTTGGGGGCGGGGTTTTGTGGGAAAAAACTCAAGTTCTCAAGGGCCAGCTCTTAAAGGTGGCTTATCCCCTTCCCTGGCTGTTTTACCAAACCCTCCCCCTTTAAAAGGGGCCAGGCCCCCATTTAAAAACGGGGTTTAAACTGGGGGATGTACGGAACCCGGGGACCCCCGGGAAAGGGTTTCGCCCTTTCCCCCAACGCTCAACGCTGTTTAAAAACCTAAACTTGGGGGAGGGGAGTGCTCTGACCACTGAGCTCCCTGGTTTTTTTCTAAGGGTTGATAAAAAAAAGGTACAGGGAAAGTTTTTTTTAAAAAAAACAGCGGGGTTTTTTTTGCAACGCTTCAATGCTTTTTCCTCCATCCTTTTCCCCAAAAATTTTGGCCCATTTTTTTCTTTTAAAATTCAATTTTTTAAAAGAATTTAAACCCGCTGAAAAAAATTTCTTTAAACAACCGCGCGGAAGATAAAAGTGGGGGTTTACAAATGGGCCCGTGGGGTTTTTATTTGTAGATGTGCTTGCAGAAAAACCCCCACCCCACACCACACACCAAACAAACACACTCCCCACCAAAACGCTCACTCCCCACACACACGCACTCTTTTCGCTCTCTCCCCTCCGCCCTTCCCCTTTTTCTTTTCCCCTTTCCCCGTGTTATTCCCTCTTCCCCCCCCCCTTCTCTCTCTCATCCTTGATTTTTCCACTTATCTCCCCCTCCCTCTCTCTCTCTCTCTCTCTTCTCTCTTCTTCCCCCTCCTCTTTTCTCTCTTTCTCTTTTCTCTCTTCCCAGGGGGGGGGGAGGGATTTGCCTGGTTGGTTTGAGGTTGGTATCGCGCTTTGTTTTAATTTTTTGCTGGGCTCTGGTTCGAGTCTCGTTCAAGCACAAATTTTCCTTCTGGGTTTTTCATCGGGCCAACTCCTTTCCCCTAAAAAAATTCTCCCGGGTTGCTATAAAATGATGTCCCCTGTGCCCAAAGGCACGCAGAACATCTTACTCTAAAAACCCACCCCCTCCTCCCACCAACCGTGCAAAGAAAGAAAAAATTTGAGCCATTGTGTCACATTACAACCATTTTATCTTCCTGCCATTTGTGTCCACATGTGGGGGCCAGGGTTGTTAGGGTTGAGGTTAGCCAAGTGCCAGTGTTATTCAACAAGCATGCAAGGGTTGTCTGTCAGCTGGTCAGTCTGAGGGACATGCGGACATGCCCCGCCAAGATCCGCACAACAACCCTCTTAATTCCTCCATCCCTCTCTCCTCCTTCCCCACCCCCCCCTCCCATTCCCCTACCCCTACTTCCCCCCTCCTCCGCCCTCCTCCCTTCTCCCCTCCTACCTCCCCATGTGTAGCTCGTACAGTTCTTGTCTCAAGCCTAACTGCCCCCACCCTACCTCTCGTGTCATTTTCTTCGCCGAATTTTGAATTTTTATGTTGTTGTGTTGTTGTGGTGATGGGGGTTGGTGGTGGTGGTGGTTGGTGGTGGTGGTGAAGGTGGTGGTGGTGGTGGTTGGTGGTGGTGGTGGTTGGGGGTTGGTGGTGGTGGTGGTGGTGGTGGTGGTTGGTGGTGGTGGTGGTGGTGGTGGTGGTGATGTGTGTTGTGTGTGTGTGTGTGTTGTGTATGTGTGTGTGTTGTGTGTGTGTGTGTTGTGTGTGTGTTGTGTTTTGTGTTGTGTTGTATGTACGTATGTGCGTGCGTTGCTTTGCGTGCGTGCGTGCGTGCGTGCGTTCGTGCGTGCGTGCGTGCGTGCGTGGTGTGTGTGTGTGTGTGTGTGTGTGTGTGTGGGGGTTGTGTGTGTGTGTGTGTGTGTGGTGTGTGTGTGTGTTGTGTGTGTGTGTGTGTGTGTGTGTGTGTGTGTGTGTTCGTTCGTTCGTTCTTGTATTTAACGTCTTCACTATAAGTTATATTAAAGGAAAAAAAGGTAAAGGAGTCCCATAAACTTAAGATCGTAGGGGAGCGAGGCGTCAGGGGACCTCACTTCTCTAGGGCCAGCATTATTGAGGGCGGCGCCCATCTCCTCTCCCTGGTGCTTTCCCTTCCCTGACCCTAAAGAGGGCAGGTACCCATTTACAGCTGGGTGAACTGGGGGAACTGTACTGAAGCCAAGGCGCGCAAACGGTCACCCATCCAACTGGTGACCACGCTCGACGCTGCTTAACTTGGCTGGGGGAAAGCGAGTGCTCCGACCACTGAGCTATCCCGTCCCGTTATATTAGACGGGGGGGAAAAGACCTACAGCAAGAACAATAGAAGACAGAGGGAAAGAGAGTCATGTAACAGATTGGTATTGAAACATCAATGTAACGCCTAAAAATGCAAATAGAGAAAACAATATCAAAGAACTTTAAAGAAACGCGAAAACTGGGCTATGTACAAGAGACTTCGAAAGAGCAAAAAGAATGTTTTCATCCGACAGAATTCCATCTATATTTTCTTCGGAAGTATTTTTGTATAAAATGTTTTTGGCTAAGAAACCACGAAGCTTCTGACAAAACAATAAGCAGTGTTCCAGAAAAAAAATTGTTCACCACAAATGCACTTAAACATTTTTACAAAACTTTGTTCTGAGTGCATTAAGTCGTATTCTGCAAGAAATGATGGTAATCAGTCTCGCATAGAATACTGAAGAATACGATGTTTTTTGTCTTAAAATGTGATTTAAAGATGCTATAATGTGATATAATTTTCACATTATTTGTGTGTGCGTGCGTGTGTGTGTGTGTGTGTGTGTTGTGTGTTTTTGGGGGTGCGTGCGTGCGTGCGTTGCGTGCGTGCTCGTGCTTTTCCCGTGCGTGCGTGGTGGTCCCGTGTTGTGGTGTGGGGGTGTGTTTGTGTTGGGGTGTGTTGATTTTGGGTGTGTTGTGTTTGTGTTGTTGTTGTTGGTGTGTGTTTTTGCGTGTTTTCTGCCCGTCTTTGTTCTTGTCTGTCTGTCTCTTTTTTCTCTTCTTTTTAAAAATTATATTTTTATTTTATATATTTTTTTATTTATATATATATATATATATATATTTTAAAATTTATTTTTTATATATTTTATATATTTTTTAATTTTTTAAGGGTCTTTGTGTCTTTTTCATAGCACGTTAGGGCCCTTTTTAAAAAAGGATGGGCATGGTGTAACAACAACCCCCCTCCCCCCCCCCCTTTACCCCCCCCCCCCCACATCAGTGTTTTTTTTGTTCCTAAAATTAAGGAAATTGCTCTCTCTCCCCCCCTCACACACACACAAAAACACACACCCCAAAACACACAAAACCAACACTCACACAACACACAACAAAAACCCAAAACACACACACACAACACACACACACACACCACAAACCCCACAAAAAATCCACACAAACTCTCTCTCTCACCCCCACAAAACCACCCAACACAACAAAAACCCAAAAACCCCAAAACACACAACACACAACACAACACAAAAACCCAACACACAAACCTAACTCCCCCCCCTTCCCTTCCCTCCCCCCTTTTCCTCCCTCCCCCCTTTTCCTTTCCCCAAAAAAGGGATTTTGGCCCTGTTTAAAGGCTTTCGTCCCTCCCAAGTGGTCTGGTGGAGTCAGGAAGGCAGGGGGCCCGGCGGGGCAGGCAGGGGGAAAAGAGGGCCCGGGGCTTAAAAACTTTTTTACGGGGTCCCTTGTGTGGTGACCCACAGTGGGGGAATATTTTTTCCCAAGTGCTGATCCCAGAAGAAA
>JAQIHA010000338.1:0-14396 GCA_028751875.1 Rapana venosa | reverse complement strand
CTCCCCCCCCCCACCCCCCACCACACCCCTTCTCTCATCCACCACACACAACACAACTCTCTCTCTCTCCTCATCACACACATAACACACACATACTCTCTCATCACACAACACACACACACACCACAAAACACACACACACACACACACACAAAACACACACAAAAAAAACCCTCCACATCATGTTCACATAATGATTTCCACATTCAAGACACACACATACAAACACATACACACACACACACTCTCTCTCTCTCTCTCTCTCTCTCTCTCTCTCTCTCTCTCTCTCTCTCTATCTCTCTCTCTCCTGTCAAAGACCTAAGAAACAAAAGGAAAAGGAATGGAATGATTACACTGGTGGTTCTGGTTGCAGGTTTCAGACATAGAGAGAGAAAACGAGCTCTGGAACCAGCAAATGGACCACTAGCACTCATCCTATTTGGTGGAAACTAAGACTTCTTCTTTGTACTTGAAGGGATTCCCGCAAGATTGATTTCTTTTATTTCGAGAGAGAGAAGACAAAAAAGGGTGGGCTCACCATGTACAGAAATGATGTGGTAATGCATTTATTTAAGGGACGTATTTTTTTTCATTTACAGGGAATTAATACCGTTTATAATGTACTGCATATTGGAACTGTGATAGAAATGTATGTAAAACGTATTCCTCTCCTCGTCAATTGTTGAAACTGTTCGGAATTGGACATAAAATTTTTTTCCCGTTCCTCAGCTAGAGTTCCGAGGTTTTACCAAGGGTGAAGTTTTGCGTGTGTGACCGTTTTTTGCTTACCATGAAGGTAGCCGCATTCCGACCTCGGGGATGGATACGAAATAAAGAAATGTGCTTGAAATGTGTTGGGATTATTCTGTCTGCTTGTTTACCCAAGCTGAAAGTTGTCAATTTGAAGAAAAAAATCCGAAGTGAACCTGTTCAAAAATAAAAACTAAACTGTATTTGAAATACGTTATCGTCATTATATATGTAGTACTATCTAGTATATAAATGGTAAACATAGGTAGACGGAATAAATAAATAAATGATCAAGTCTATTAACATACATTGAATACAAACCAAGCAAGCAAGCAATAGCTTCAACCCCCAAACAAATCAACAAACAACAAAGACAAAACAATGATGCGGACCAGCAAGACTATTGCATCAGATACTGAGAGTGAGTGAAACAAACATACAAACCAAAGCAAAAGTTCAGTAGAAAGGACTGATAAGTAAAAGTAAAAAACTTCCTATACCACACCAACATCTACTCGTCTTTTCCTTTAGTTTTTCTTTGGAAACACCTAAAAGTTTGACAGAACTATCAAAACTAGTTCCATGACTGAAAAACAAAGCCTCTCACGTAGTCCTAAACGGCGAAAGTCCCACATAAGTCGGAATTGCTCACAGCGCATGAATCTCAAGTAAAAAACAGGGTTTTTTCTAGGTTATTTGTTTATTTGATATTATTTTCTTTTATTCTTTTATTTCGAGGATAATGGAATAAGCTCTTAAGTTTATTTTAATCCATCCCCATGTGTATGCAGTTTTTTTCAATTTTGCCATCCCTTCCCACCGTCACACAATGACCTACTCTTTCGAAAAGCGGAAAAAGGTTTTAACGTGTGCGCAATATGTTCTACGTGCCGTTTTTGCACACGGGACATCGCTTTTTTAGTCTATGCAAAGGACTTTTGGATGGAGAGGAGTCGGCAATGTGTTAACTCCGGGGGAAATTATCCCCTTGAACGGGATTCGAACACGGGTCAGCAGATCACGAACGCAAATGCGCAACGCTCTAACCAACCAGGCCATCCCGTCCCCCCCCCCCCCCCCCCCCCCCCCCCTCCTTTTCGAAGCTCCCAAGTCGGTGGGCCGTTTGGGGTTTGGGGGCCTTATGGAGGAAATGACCTGATTCCTCTGTACGTGATTACCCCCCTTTTGGAAAGGGCATGAAAGCTTTTTGGAGCCCTAGCTGTGGTGAGTGTGATAAAGACCATATAAAAGATTTAAAACAGAAACTGGAGAGTGCAAAACTGGAGAGAAAGAAAGAATGAGAAAAGTAGAAAAGGGAAAAAAAAGAAGAAAGAATGTCGGGAACAACAGAAAAAAAGGAAAAAAAAAAGAATGAAGAAAGGAGAATAAAGACAGAAAAAAGGGAAAGTAAAGAGACGATTGGAAAAAGGAAAGAACGAAAGAAGTAATAGAGACAGACAGATATCGACAGAATACACACCCCACACACACACACACACACACAGAGATAGAAAGACAGACGACAGAGACAAAAGAGAAGAAACATACACAACACCACTCCACCCTCACTCACTCACCACACAACACACACACCACACACACACACACCCACACACACACACCCACCACAACACACACAAAACAACCACACATTGATGAAAAAAAAACAAAAGCCTGCTTATTCAATGTACCATCTGAAAATAAAAGTTTGATTTGACTTTGCTTTGACACACACAACACACACAAAGTGCTAGGGAGAAAGAAAAAGATAGGCAGATGAAAAATAAAAGAAAGGAAGGAAAAAACGATGGACAAGAAATGAAAAAAAAAAAAGAAAGGTGGAAAAAAACAAAAGAAAAGAGCAGGAAAGAAAAGGAAAATAAACAGGACAGAAAAAAAAAAAAAAAGAAACGATGGGAAAAAAGAAATAAATAAAGGAAAAAAAGAAAAAGGGGAGAGAGAGAGAGCGCTTTGACGCTTTGACCCCAATTTTTTTGCATTGCCCAAAAGGCCTATTGACAAGGGGGGTTATACACGACTTTCTTTTTTAAAAAAAAATAAATACAAGAAAAATCACATTGCATTTAAGTAACGAAACCAAAAAACCCAAAAAAAGGGTCTTTTTGACGTACGACTTTAAGCTGTGACGTAAATCGTTTCAAATGAACACAAAGTAATAACAAGGATGAACAATAAGAACCATAAGCAATAACTAAAATAATGAAAGAACATTCATAGAATGCTATATTAGACATCCATTGACATTGTATGTGAAATTTTCAAAAAATATTCTTGCTGGAGACTACAGCGTATATTATAAATGTTTCTTTATGTGTTTCACAAAATGCTGGAGTTTACATAATATAAATGTTACTTTAGTTTAGTCACAAATGTTAAGCTAATTGGAACTTAGCTGTAATTGTCTTAATTTCAGTGCTTCAGCAATAAACTTTGCAACCGATTTGATCACAATATCATCATCGGACGATAAGATAGAAAAAATATCTTGCCTTCGGAAAGCTTCTAGATTGAGAACACCACAGTTTTCACGTATGGAAACATATGATTGACAATGAAACAGGAAATGCACTTCATCATCAAGAATATGACCACACATAGGGCATGGGAACTGTGTGGACGTCTCAGGTTGAAACCATCTTTTGTTTGCATTGAAGCCGAGTGCTCTTAGTCGAAATCTTGCATAAATTAGTCGATGCCATTTGTCAGTGACTATTCGAAGATATTTTTCAGCTTGAAAAGCACACTTAAACGAAAAAAACCAGCAGTATTTATCTTTACTTTCCATGTCCGAGTGCCAATTTTGTTTAATATGAACAAATGAGTCTGTCTTTCAATTCAGAAATAAACCCATGCTCGCTACCTACTTCCTGAGACAACCACACGATTCCAAAACCATGTTCTGATAAAAACTTTTTAACTTGATATGCCCAATTCTTCTTACCCAGCTCCATTTGTTAACCATCATGTCATAAGGACTGCCTACATAAACGTGACCCTGGAAGTTTCAGTAGTTTTAGCCAGTATTTAATACACTTAACAGACGTTCTGATGTTTTAAAGGATATCTTCCCGTTTCTCCATATAGTACAGTATTTGACGAATGGATTGGGACATTTAAGAAACGTTTGATAGCATATGTATGTATTTTTTCCATTTGTGGATTAACAGTAAGTCCCCATATTTCAGATGCATATGTAAGTAAAGGTTCTATTTGAACATCAAACAATTTCCCAAAATAAAGAACATTCTACTGAATTCAGCTTTCGAAACGTTTTTAAGATTTCGATTACACCTTTTTTCCCTTTCCTGCAACATTCACGCCATGCAACATTCAACTTAGCTTCGTTGAAAATGTCATCCCTAGGTACTTATAAGAATTCACGACTTTCACTTCAGCATTTCCATAAAACCATTTTTTCACGCACTGATAAATGTCCTCCCATTCTAAAAATCATGATGTTCGTTTTTTCCATATTGACTGATAAATCTAGGCGATCTGCCTCTTCCTTTAATATATCTAGCTGGTTTTGGTAAACCTAGTACCGTGTCAGACAAGAGAATCATTCATCGGCAAATAGTAGTAAAAATACCTCCATTGCTCCTGAGATAAACTGAATACCATGTTTTCCTTTTTTTGTTAATTCAACGGCTAATTCGTTTACAAAAAAGAAAATAATTGTGGACTTAATTACAGCCCTGCTTCACTCCTTTGGACATTCGAAATATTCCGAATAATCATATCCTGCGCGTACACATGCTATACTGATTTATATACACTCCTTAGTGCCATATATAATTTACCGTTTATTCCATTTTTACGCAGAACAGTCCATAAGATATTACGATTAACAGAATCGAAACGCCTTACGAAAATCGACAAATGCAACAAATAGTTTTTTTTTTGATTGCAAGTATTTTTGAACAATAGAGTATAGGGTGAATATTATGATCAGTAGTACTATAATTTGCTCGAAAACCTGCTTGTTCTTCAAGCAGTTTTTCATTCTCTTCAGCCCATTCTAGTTAACCTTTATTCAAAATATAAGTATATATTTTGCTGACGATTGCTAGTGAGGGCTACTCCACGATAATTGTCTGTTTTAGTGCTGTCGCCTTTTTTGTAAATAGGATAATTATAGACTTGGCCCACTCCAAAGGGAAGCACCTCTTTCAAAAACATCGTTGAAGAGTTGAGTTAGGAAGGAAATAACAATTGAGTTGGCGTTTTTTTAGCATTTGTCCTATTATTTTTGTCTGGACCAGCACTTTTTCTTGTTTTTAAATGCTGGATACCGGCAATACTTCATTTTCTTGATAGGATCATTAAACAATGGTTCGAAATCTCATTTTCTTCCGTTACATATATATCCATCTGTGTTTACACTATCATCCGAGCTGTTAAAAACGTGTAAGAAGTGATCATACCATTCTTGAATAGATATGTTATTATTATACAAGAGCCTTTCGATTCACAGACCTAATTATAGACCAAAATGTTTTGGCGTCGTTAAGAGGATTTTTCAGTTTATCCAATATATTCAGTTCAAATTCTGTTTCTTTAGTTTTCCTTAATTTGACATATTCTTTTCGCGCTGTAGTGTATAACTCCCTTTTCTCTAACTTATCATGATTTGTCTGACATCGCTGAAATCTTTTTAGTAACCTCTTTACTTCTTGCTTCTTTTGTTTGCATTCAGTATCAAACCAGTCATTACATTTCCTTTTCCCTCCACCAACTTTTCGGACCATGCATGCAGCTGCCCCACATAAGGCATTTACAAAATATTCTACACTTTCATTTATATCAGTCGGCAATGAGCTTTCTGTATACTTTCGAGAAATTCAACAGTGTTCAGCTCATTTTTGTATGTCTCAGCATTACTGTCAGACCATATGATTTTCTCTTTCACCTCTTTGCTCTGTATCCTGTGTTTCAGTACAATCGTAGGCATCTTTCCATGTTGTTTTCAACTGGAAGATGCACGAATCAACACAGTCTCCAATGCACAAATCGAAACTTGATAACATATGACACGAACAAGAAAATAATCGATAACACTGCAACCGTTACGAGATACAAAAGTATAGTTACCCTCTTTATCTCCCTCACAGCCGCCATTCAAAATAACCATATCAAACATAAAACATAAATCTAATAATGATTTACCAAAACTGTTAATTATACCATCCTTCGAGAAACGCCCACAAACTTCGTCATCCGTACTATCAAATTCTAGATCTCTAATATAATTTGTCATTTCTTCATGGTCAGCTTGTTCATGACCTGTCCTCGCATTTAAGTCTCCCATAATTATAAGATACATGGTGTCCTTTTCGAAGTATTGTACAAGTGTTTCCTCTAATAATAATATACCATTTTTAACCATCTTTTCATCATAAACAGGGCTTCCTTCTGGAGCAACATAGCAAGCTAGCAAAATAACATCTTTATCTAAGTTAAATAAACTCTTATTTATTCTTATAGCTATTGTGTTATTACAATCTAGCATAATTTCTTCTACATATTTATCTAAACTCCTACGCACTAACAATAACACTCCTCCAGAATTCCTGCCATGGTGAGAGAGTTTTTTCGCAGGAGCACACAACTTGATATAATCCAAAAAATATATAGCTGTAATCAAATGTGGAATCAAGAAAAGTCTCTGTGAGACATATAAAATCAAATCTATTTACATAGTGTATAAATGAAACATCTTTCGTTTAAGTGTGCAAATTTTCAACATTATAATTTAAAAACGTTTAAACGACTTGGATGGTCAAGCCTGTCCTATGTCTTCTTGATACTGCTGTAAACGCAGTCTCCTGTCGCTGCTGTCACCAGTCTGCCGTTTGTGCTGGAGCAGAGGATGGTACAGGTGACTTGCTGGCGAGTCGGGCAGAAGGGACCTCCTTCCCGTTTGCCGGTCTGGACGGGGGGCCGTCACGTGTGCCCTGTTGCTGGTATTGGTGAGAGACTGAGGTGAACGCCGCGTGGCTGTCACTGCATCTCCACCACACTCTGGCATTGCTACCCTGCTGCTGCCTCCGTGTTACCCGCACAGCAGGGGGTGAAGAGGAGGGTGAAGAAGAGGCAGCGGTGACCATGACGTCCAGTGCCTCTGGCAGCTGGGGAGTTTCCTCCTGAGGCCATCTTCCCTCTGCTGACGTGGCGAGGAGATTGCCCACGAGGACTGGGTCTTGAGGAAGAGGCCAGGGCGGGGGCGTGCGTGCTCCTCCACTCTTCACAACCTGAGCGAAGGACGGGGAGTCTGCATGCCCAGGCCTGACCACCAGCTTTCCCCTGTGGGAAAAAAAGCTCTCTTCCTTCCCTGCGAGCTCTGCCCACAATCTGTGCCTGCGCCTCGTCAAGTCGTTTGCCAGTCGTATCCCTTTGTTCTGTAGTCTTAGTCTCATGTCCTTGTCTTTCAGGATTGACATTTTGTCCCCCACCTCCCAAACTTGGCCACTATCGTTCTGGGCTGTCCATTAAATGGCTGTCCTGTCCTATGTGCTCGTGCAATGTCGTCTGTAGTCAAGTTTTCTGTCCATTTACACTATTCAGTGCATCGACGATTGCTTGTGCACAGGCGT
This sequence comes from Rapana venosa, assembly GCA_028751875.1. Classification (NCBI taxonomy): domain Eukaryota; kingdom Metazoa; phylum Mollusca; class Gastropoda; order Neogastropoda; family Muricidae; genus Rapana; species Rapana venosa. Next base: position 7,032 of record JAQIHA010000338.1, on the reverse strand, counting down.
CATTAGATTCATGTCTACTTGGTTGGGGAATCCCGTAGAAACGTAAATTATCTCTTCTGGAAAACCCTTCTAGTCTGGTCTGTGTCTGTACTTCATTTGGTTGATTTCTTTTCTCAATTCGAGGATTGTGTCAGAGAGTTGTTGTACCTCTTCTCTGTCCTCAATCCTTTCTTCAAACAGTTGGTGAATGTCTGATGTCCTGTCTCTCACCGTCTCTGTCAGCTGTCTGTGCTCTGTCTCCAGTCTGTCACACCTCCTGTTGATTTCTGCACACTGTTGCTTAACTTGTCCTAGTTCGTTCTTAATGTCACCTAGGTCATTCCTTATTAGAGTCGTATGATCGTAAAACTGTTTCTGTATATTGTCTATTATCATGTTCATCATGTCACTCATCCCCGTCATGGTATTTGTCACTGTGTCTGTTCTGTCTTTTGTGTCTGTCTGTCCGTCTGTGTTGGGCCCAGGGTTGGTTTCAATGTCTCCGCTAAGCAAAAGCCTGCGGAGGGAAAGACGGCGTGCTGCATGCCGAAAGCAGGAGAAGCACTGGCGTGTGCATTGCTGGATGACAGGTTAGCCCCCTGGTCACTGCCCCACACCTCTGACATCGCACAAAAGGTGGACTCCTTTTGATCTCCATGACCCCCAGACACAAACTTTTGTATGTTCCAAATCAAGCAATTCAGCAAAACAATCCACATCACACAACAGACAATCCAATAACTACATCAGCTGATGACAGGAGTGTTCCAGTTTCTGCATCATCATCATCACTGCCTGAGTTAAAATCCTGAAACAATCTGCTACGATGCCGTGAAACAGGCTGGCACTTACAACAGAATGCTCCAATAGCAGCCCTCCAAGACTCCAGGTCCACCATTTTTTTACAATTTCAGGAACTGCCACCTGGAAATCCCTATACACTGTAAATGAATCAAAATACCATGCCGGTTTGTTTGTATTTCTCGAATTAATTGAATGATAACAATAGAAAGAATATGGATAGTTTGTACAACAGTTGTTAGTAAATCACTGAAAAAACGTCACAATCAGCTCTTTAAATGACCGTAAAAACTAATCTGTCGTCATAACTATGTTTAGATTTCATATAAAATTTCAATAAAATTGCTAAAATATGCCTGAAACAGGACACCTACACACAACCTAAGCCTTCAAAAAAGAATAACAAGAGTGCAAAACAACTGGAAGAATACCACATTAATGAATATCAGCGAAAATCCAATGTTGACAGATAAAAACTTTTCCGAGGTAAGGCTCTGGTAGCCAAGACCACCAGAGAAAAACAGTTAGTTCGGCAGCAGACACATCGTAATATTAAATGTAGGAAACTTCAATACTTTACCAACAAGAAAAAACCACGAAATCGAAGTTGGAGTCAAAATACTTTCATTGTACAAAACTGAGCTGATAAGAAACTTTGAACAATAATAAAAACCAATTTTTTATACAGAGCTCGTAAAGCTGTTGCATCACTTATCAAAGGCCCGTCACTCCCCCCATTTATTAGAGATGAGAGAGAGAGAGAGAGAGAGAGAGGAGAGGGGAGAGAGAGAGATGGAGAGAGAGAGAGAGAGAGAGAGAGACAATACCTCCCAACACACTCTAAGACACTCCCATAAAACAAACAACCTACAAACACCTACAACTACCAAACATCAAATCTGTACGCATCCCTTCAACAAAACCTTTTAGTGAATTTTTAGCAGATTTTATCCGGGAGGGTAAAAAATATCCACATGGGGGGGGGGGGGGGGGGGGGGCAATTTTGCGAAGCTGCACCGGTGCTGAAGGTCATTAGGGTCCCCCGGCGACTGTTGCCTGGGACAAGCAGTGGACTTTTATTGTCCTGGACCAGTCCTGGTGTATGTAACCCGCCTAATGGTGGTGATCGATTTTCCTTGTTCGTTCGCTCGTTCCTTCGCTTGTGACGGCTCGTGATGGACTCGAGAAAAGATTTTCAAAAGAGAGAAAGTTGCTCCTCTGGTGGTGTTTCTGTCTCTATGCCTAGTCTGTCTGTGTTGTGTGTGTCTGTCTGTCTGGGAAAGATTTTTTAAAGGAGAGGAGTTGCTTCTTCTCTGCTGTTTCTGTGACTTTTTGTCTATTTGTTTGCCTGAACTTTGTGTGTCTGTCTGAATCTGTCTTTGTCTGTCTGCCTCTCTATCGCGTGCGCACGCGTGTGAACGTGCATGCGTGCGTGTGTGCGTACGTGCGTGCGTGTGTGTGTGTGTGTGTGTGTGTGTGTGTGTGTGTGTGTGTGTGTGTGTGTGTGTGTGTGTGTGTGTGTGTGAGTGAGTGTCTCTCTCTCTCTCTCTTCTTCTCTCTCTCTCTCTCTCTTTCTCTCTCTCTCTCTCCCTCCCTGAAAAGTAGGCCATAGTGTGCCAGTGGGAACAAATGACCAAATTGACAAAACCACATCCACAGGGGATTACACGTAAAAAAGCACACGAGTGCTTATTCCATTATCATTGACATAAAAGATTGGATTAAAAGAATAAATTAAAATTAGATATGACTAGATTAGATTAAAATATCTATTTTTCTCATGTGTGTGTGTGTGCGCGTTTGTGTGTGTGTGTGTGTTTGTGTGTGTGTGTTTGTGTGCGTGCGTGCATGCGTGTGTGTGCATGCGTGTCTGTATGTGGTACAGCTCTGTCTCTTAATGAATATCCCACTTCTGTTTTGAGTTAGCTGTTTTCGGCCTATGGGTTTGTTGCAGACCATGAAGACGCGGCATCAGATTCACTGATAAGGTGTGTTCATGATTTGCGCATCAGAGAAAGAGTGCATACAACTTACGCTTTCAAATTCAATCAAAAGTAAAGAGGACATTTTATATTAAATATTGCAAAAAAAAATCTTTTAAAAAAATCTAAATCGTGACTTAAGTTAACATTTCTGTGTAAGAGGAAAACAAATAACTAGACTTAATACCATGTAATGCTAATTGCCCTTGACTTGTTAAAATGCAGAAGGTGAATTTTCTCTTTCTCTCACTTTTTCTCTCTCTCACACATACACACACACGTGCACACACATACACACACGTGCGCGCGCGCACACACACACACACACGCACGTACACACACACACACACACAGCAGTGTTGAAACCTATGTACACACCATTTGATCTCTCTCACTGCCTGTTACTTCAACCTCAGAGAGCATTTCATAATGATTCCATTCAATCCACCCCGTTACAACATCCACACCCCATATCAAAACTGCCAAGCTCTCCCCCACCCCCCCCCCCCCCCTCTCTGAATATAAGGCTAGCTAGCACAGAGAGAGAGCGAGATGAGAGAGAAGAGAGAGAGAGAGACAGAGAGAGAAGAGAGAGAGAGAGTGAGGCAGAGAGAGACAAAGAGAGAGAGAGAGAGAGAGAGGGGGGGGGGGGCAGAGAGAAACAGAGAGACACAGAGACAGACGGACAGAACAGAGATAGAGAACAGAGACAGAGAGAGTCAGACAGAGAGAGAGAGGAGAGGAGAGAGAGTAGAAGATGAGAGAGAGAGACGAGAGAGAGAGAGGAGAGAAAGAGAGAGAGAGAGAGAGTGAGAGAGTCAGACACAGAGAGAGACAGAGAGAGTGAGAATGATACAGAGAGACAGACACAGAGATAAAGACAGAGAGAAAGAGACAGACAAGCAGACAGACAGATAGATAGATAGATAGATAACGAATTTTTATTTTTCTGAGGGTAATAGAATAAGTACAAGACTTTTTTTTTTTACATCCATCCCTCGAAAAGAAGAAGGAAAGAAAGAACGAAAGAATGTAAACAGACAAAAATATTTATGAGCAAAGTGAATCATAATATAGGCAGACAGACAGACAGACAGACAGACAGACAGACAGATGGATAGATAGATAGATAGATAGATAAGTAGGTAGATAGATAGATAGTCAGACAGAGAGATAGAGAGATAGATAGAGAGAGAGAGAGAGAGATAGAGAGATAGAGAGATAGATAGATAGATAGATAGATAGACAGACAGACAGACAGATAGATAGACAAATGATAGATCGATAGATAGATCTATCGAGAGAGAAAGGACACAGAAACGGAGAGACAGACAAAGACAGACGAAACCAACCAACAACAAACAGACACACACACATACAGACAAAGGACAGAGACACAGAGAGAGTGACAGAAAAGCCAGGGAGCCCTGCCGTCACTACGGAACTGTGCTTCTGTACTGCTGCAGATGACAGAGGCTGGCTGTGGAGGGCTGGCACAGCCTTGATGGCACTTGGTCATCACAAGCACTGAGGGCGAGGCTGGCGTGTGGCAGGCTGGCTGTGGCAGGGATTGGCACCAGCCTGTGATGGCACTTGGTCATCACACAGCACTGAGGCAGGCTGGCTGGCACAACAAGGGGAGTGCAGTAATGTAGGGCTAGCAGCGCCAACTGGAAGAATATTCGACCCACCCAGGACGGGACAGTTAGGGGAGGGGGGGAGGAGGGCAGGTGTGTGGTGGTTGGGGAGGGGGGGGGGGGAGTTGGAGGACATGTGATGATGGTGGGTAGGGGTGAAGGGTGGTGGGGAGGGAGAGGGGAGAGGGGGGGTGAGGAGGGGGGAGTGGTGTTTATGGTTATGAGTGCCAACACAAATATTGGCCGTGGTGGGATGGGGTAGACACACAAGTGTGTTGGGGATGGGGGGGGGGGGGGGTGAGGAGAGAAAATTAATGGGATGGTGGTGGTGGAAGGAGGGGGGGGGGAGGTGTGGGGAGAGGTGAAAGGTGGATGTGGGGGTGGGGTGGGGTAGGGGGATGTGTGTATCTGTGTGAGAGTGGATGTGAGTGTTTGTGAGTGTGTGAACACATGCACGTGCGTGCACGCACTTGAACACATATGTGCACTGTGCATAAAAAGAGAGAACGATAGAGCTAGAGACAGAGATAGAGCTAGAGACAGAGAGAAAGAGAGACAGACACAGATGCAGACAGATAGAAAGAGACAAGAGATGCAGACAGACACACAACCATGTCAGAGAGAATGAGACAAGGACAGAAAAAGTTGGAGAAAATTCATTAAGACCTATACGCTCCACACCAAGTCATGATAAGTTTAAACAGAATAGACAGAATAAAATGGACAGATGAAAAGAAAAAAACCCAACGTAAGGCAGGGAGGGAAAACAAAGGAACAGACAGTAAGGAAGCAACAGAGGCAGGAAAAACTGAATAGAGAGACAGAGAGAGACAATGACAATGACAAATTCTTTTATTTCGAGGATAATGAATAAGCACTATTGTGCTTTTTTACATCCAGTCCCCGCCCATAGGGATACATCTTAATAATAATAATCCAATACTTATACTCTCACAGAGAGAGAGAGAGCGAGGCAGGAAGGGATATCAACTAAGCAAGATTGCATGTCCTTTTGAAAAATGATTAAAATCCATAAGAAAAAACAGACAAAACCAACAAGTACAGAAATAAAGCAACAAGAAAGACGACAGAAAAGTGTGCTTAATGAAAACACAGCCCCTCAAAACCCCCTCAATAAACACAATAATAAACACACAAGCAAATAAAGAAAGAAGAGAAAGCAAAGCGTGCTTCATGAAAACACAACAACAACAACAACAAAACCTTAATAAACACATAAATAAACACACACAAAAATAAAGAAAGAAGAGAGAGAGAAGCGTGCTTCATGAAAAAAACTACAAAGCAAAACAAACGATAAACAAAGCAAAGAAACAAAGAGAGAGGACTGAGGACAGTGTGTGTCTAAACAAATGGCCGTGTGTCCTCCACCAACTGTTCCTCTGAGCAATAAAAGCTGTGAGGGGAGAGAACTTATCACAAGAAGAAGCCTTTCATCATGTCCTGCTTTAGGCAATTCCACCCCTACCCCCCAAACAACTTTCCACCCTCCCTGCCTCTGGCTGATTTTGTGTGTGTGTGTGTGTGTGTGTGTGTGTGTGTGTGTGTGTGTGTGTGTGTGTGTTGTGTGTGTGTGAGAGAGAGATAGGAGAAAGAGAGAGAGAGAGGAGAGAGAGAGAGAGAGAGTTATGGAGAGAGAGAGAGATGAGAGAGAGAGAGAGAGAGAGAGAACAAAGATATTAAAACTGGAAACAAACAATCAAACAAACAATAACACAGACAGTTTGGCTAATCATAATAAAATTGAAAGAACCAACAAAAACAGATAAACAACAAAAAGAAAAGCGTGGGTAATAAAAACACATTTTTGTGTGTGTTTCCCTTTTCAGCTAGATCTTTAGAGGTTCACCAATGGTGACATTTTCTCACATACGAGCCCGATTTTGCCCAGTATTAAGGTAGCCGCATTCTACCTCAGAGATGATGTCTAAACATGGCACCAATGTGCATGTGGGCTTTCTCTAGATATTTGTTGTCCTCCAGTATTAAGAGCATGAATGGCCTACTCTTCCAAAAGGCTAAATGGGTAATAGCATGTGCGCATGATGTTCTGTGTGTGTGTTCGCACACAGGAATTTGGTTTATAGTCGCACCACCCACTTCCCCCCAAAAAAAAAGAAAAAAAGAAAACAGTGTCATAAAACCAATTACAGGAAAAGAAAGCATAGAACAAAACAGAAAGTGTAGGTAATAAAAACGGAAATAAATCGACAAAAAAGGATAAACAAATGGCTAGAAAGGACCTGTGGCATATAGAACATAACAAAGAAATTAAAAAAATAACAAAAATACATAAGCAGTAAACCAAAAGTAATTGTTAAGGAAACAAAACAAAAGATATACAGAAACAAGCAAAAAGCAAAACCGAAAATGTCTATAGCAACAAAACAAAGAAAACAAAAACTACAGAATTTCACAAAACAGCCAAAAAACGAAAATATCCCGTATGGCATCAAAACAAAACAAAGACGTCAATACAAACAAGAAGGACAATAATAAAGGCATACTGATCAAAGAAAACAAAGCAGATAAATAACAGAAAGAACGTTTATTAAAAAAACAAAAAAAATCAAAAAACCAAAAAATTCACAAAAAAAGAAAAATACGAGACA
>JAQIHA010000337.1:12500-14408 GCA_028751875.1 Rapana venosa | reverse complement strand
CCCCCCCCCCCCCCCTCACTTTTTTTTTAAAGCATCAAATAATTAGGGACCTCCTACGCTCTTTTCTTTCAACCCACACACAAACACAGAGGGAGAAAGAGGGAGGAGGGGCAAGAGTCGATTTTTTTCTCGATTATATCAGAATGACTCGCGTTGGCTTGTATTTCTACCTATTTAGTGTGTCTGACTCTCTGTAGTTGTGTGTGTGTGTGTGTGTGTGTGTGTGTGTGTGTGTGTGTGTGTGTGTTTGTTGTTGTGCGCGCGCGCGCGCGCATGTCTCTCTCTCTCTCCCCTCTCTCCATGTACGTTTCCCTGATTTCTAATTTTCATATTATTTCCGTCTTCTGTTGTTGTTGCTGTTGTTTGTTTATGTGTTTCCCCCCATCTCTCTCTCTCACACACACACAACACACACAAACACCACACACACAACCCCTCTCTCTCTCTCTCAACTTTTCCGTTCTTCAAGTTGATGACGAACGACAATCGTGTGCTGCGGTAATGTGACAAGCTCGTCTGACGGCGATTTGTCCTCTTGTCGACTTGTGTGATATGAGAATGCTCCAGTTACCAATCTGTCAACCCTATGCGCGTTAAGTGAGCATGCACGCGCGGTCGTACGCGCACGCGCCCTCTCAGGCGCAGACGTGCATTGCCATACTCGCACGAGCGAACTCTCGAGCACATTAGCGTTGTATATATACGAGCGTGCACGAGTGTATACACACACACACACACACACAGCCATGCTATGCTATAATCATGTGTATACTCTATGTATCTCTTTTTCTAACTCGCACGGGCGCGCGCTCACTCGTGTACACAAACACACACACACACACACACACACACACACACATGTACTCTCCTCTCATTGCACACACACACACATAGTCTCACACACATACACACGTGTACACTAGCACAAACGCACACAAGAATCCAACACTCACATTTCTGGCGATATTCAACATCTTGCGTCGTTACCGCTGGTTTTGGAATCAGAGAGAGAGAGAGAGAGAGAGAGAGAGAGAGGAGGAAGAGATGATGAGAGAGAGAGAGAGAGAGAGAGAACAAAAACAAAACAAAACACACACAAAAGCAAAAGATCAAATTATTAACTGATTCTTCCTTTAGCCCTCCACGATTTTCAGTGATTTTATCAAACTTTAACAAAAGTCTTGTTTTGTCGGTCTGTTTATTTGTCTGTCTGTGTCACACACACACACACACACACACACACACAGGACAAAATTGCAGTCACAGTTAAAGCATTAATCCCTTTTACGATTTACATCCCACTCCCACCCTTCTCTCTCTCTCTCACACCTCCCCCCCCCCCCCCAATCTCCCTCTCTCATACACCCCCCACCCCCCTCCCAATCATCACCTCCCTCTTCTCTCTTCTCCTCCTTCTCCCCCCCACCCCCCCCCCCCTCCCCCAAAGGCTATTTCTTAATCTTGTTTTCATCTCGGGGTTGTTGGTTTTTTTTTCCTTCTTCTTTTTTCTTCTTTTGTTTTTCTTCTCCTCATTCGATTTGATTTCTTCTTTCTTTTTATCTTTCTCTCTGCACGAGGTGCCTGTCTTGCCACGTGTCACGAGAAATCACGTTGGTGCGCTATCGTTGATACAATAATATTCAGGGGGATGGGGGTCCTTTATATTTTGGTGTGTGTCGAATCACGTCGGTGCTCTATCGTAGATACAATAATGATTCTTTTTTTCTTTTTCTTTTGGTGTGGGGTGTGTGGTTGTGTTTGTGTGTGTGTGTGTGTGTGTGTGTGTGTGTAATCACGTAGGTGCGCTATCGTGGATACAATAATGATCCTTTCTTTTTTTTTCCGGGTTTTTTTTCTTTTTTCTTTCTTTATATTTCGTGGTGTGTGTGTGTGTGTGTGTGTGTGTGT
>JAQIHA010000337.1:0-5000 GCA_028751875.1 Rapana venosa | reverse complement strand
ACACACACACACACACACACACACACACACACACAGAGGAGACATTCTAGCAAGAACACCACACAGGTTTGTTTTTTTTAATTTTTGAGATAAATCAAAAAAATGCGCGCGCGCGCGCACACCCACAACACACATACACAACACACACACAACTCAAACCAAACCAAAACGAAGGGAAAAAATAATTAAATTGCACCATCCTAACCCACTGACAAAAAAATTCTGTCTGGAAAAAACAAAACAAAAATCAAAAAAATAAAAAACTGTCCTGCGGTAAAAAACAAATTAGAACAAACAAACAAAAAAACAAACAAAAACAACAACCAACCCAAAAACTGCCTGAAATAAAATTTGTTCTTTCTCCCTTACCCCAACATGACAACACAGACACAAACACACCACACACACACACACACAAACACACACACACACACAACACACACCCACACGGGTGGCACTGTTCTTGAGGCGATGCGCTCTCCCCCGAAGAGAGCAACCTATATAATAATAATAATAATAATAATAATAATAATGATAATAATGTATGGAATTTATATAGCGCCGAATCTTGTAAAGCAACAAATCAAAGCGCTATAATTCTGCCACGACTGAATACGGTTCACAATGATATACAACGTAACACAATACAACACGCGTGCTCGCGCGCGCGCACACACACACCATAATTTCTCAGTGGAACCCTCCTCCCCTATTTTTAAACCACGAATGACAAATTCTTGCCCACTAAAGGCAAGAGAGAGAGAGAAAGTGGAAATAGATGGAAGAAACCAAAAATCCCCCCAAAAAAACAACAACAAACAAACAAAAAAACAAAACCAAACCCAAACAAAAAACACAAAAAAAAAACATTTTTTCTGATGGCAACCATCATCACTAAATCTACCCCTAAAAAATGTTTTTAAAAAATCAAAATTACCACTAAAAACAAACCAAAATTACCTCTAATCTCTACCTCCCCCACTTTCACTCCCCCCCCCGCCCCACTCCCACCCCACCCCGCCCCCCAGCAAAAAATCACCCCCACCCCCCACCACCCCACCAAAATAAAATCTTTGTTCAACTCTACTAAAACCTATCACCCGATCCCAATGCTACGTCAGCAAAGAATCATCATTTCTGTTTTAGAAAGGAAAAAAAAGAAAAAAAAGTCCACCATTTGAAGAGAGAGAGAGAGAGAGAGAGAGAAAAGAGAGAGAGAGGGGAGAGAGAGAGAGAGAGAGAGACAGACAGACAGACAGACAGACAGACAGAGAAAGACACAGAGAGAGACAGAAAAGACAGACAGAGAAAGAGAGAAGAGAGAGAGAGAGAGGGAGACAGACAGAGAAAGACACAGAGAGAGGCAGATAGACAGACAGACAGAGAGAGAGAGAGAGAGAGAGAGAGAGGAGAGAGAGAGAGAGAAGAGAGAGAGCAGAGAGAGAGAGAGAGAAAGCGGAGGGGGGGTGGGGTGTGGATGAAAATAATCGATATATAATGTCGCGAGTCGGCACACATCGATCCCCTTTAGATCTCAAACCGCAAATATCCATCCACCCTCACCCTCACCCCACCCCCTTCCCTCCTCTAACCTACCCCCTTCTCTACTCTTCCTCTGTTAGAATTTCAATTTTGAGAAGAAAAAAGAAGAAGAAAAAGAAAGAAAGAAAAAAGTTTAAAAAATGAAAGTTTCCAGACGGAAAGGAACACGAAGAATGTAGTACACCAAAAACAAAAAAAAATCGCTGGGGGTGGGTGTAGGGTGGGGAGTAGTGCACAGTAAGAGGAAGAGAAAGAAGGTGGGAGGATGGGAGAGCGAGACAAGAGAGAGACAGAGACAGAGAGATGGTTGGTTGATGGTACAGTAAACAAAATGGGATGGCTTCGCTGGGCGTATAATACAACCATACCAAATCCAGAAAGGTGGGGGAGGGTGGGGAGATAGGGGAGAGAGGGGGGGGGGGAGAGAGAATGGGAGGGGGGAAGGGAGTAGAGCGAGAGAGAGAGAGAGGGGGGGGGGAGAATAAGATGTAAAAGAGTAAGGATGGACAGAGTTCTGCGAGGGAAAAGAAAGGGAGAAGGGGGGGGGGGGGGGGGGGGGGGGGGGGGGGGGGGGGGGGGGGGGGGGGGGGGGGAGAGAGACAGAGATAGACAGAGAGAGTGACAGACAGACAGAGACAGACAGAGAGACAGACAAAGAGAAAAACAGAGAGAGAGAAGGGGGGGAGGTTCGAAGAATGAACATAATTATGAGGATATTCTTTGAAGTGCATCCTTTGACGTTTAATTTTTTTTTCGTTTTTTGCAAAAGGGAAGGGGAGGGGGGGGGGGGGAGGGGGGGGGGGGTGGGGGGGGGGGGGGGGGGGGGGTGAGGGGGGGGGGGGGGGGGGGGGGGGGAGGGGGGGGGGGGGGGGGGGTGAGATGGAGGGAGGGGAGGGGGGAGGGGGAGGTGGAGAGGGTGGAAGGGGGGCTTGGGGTAAGTATGCCTTGTGGCTTCTCGGTTTTTCAGCCTCTCTCGATGTGACTCGTGATTTGACTGGGACTGCACTTTGATTTACTCTGTGTGTGTGATGTGTGTGTGGTTGTGTGTGTGTGTGTGTTGTGTTGTGTGTGTGTGTGTGTGGTGTGTGTGAGTGTTGTGGTGTTGTGTTGTGGTGTGTGACACACACCACACACATCGACATAGAGACAAAGAGACAGAGTCACACACACATCACATGCACAACAGAGTGGGAACAAAGGAGGGGGGCAAACACATAGAAAACAATTGTAAGAAACAAAAAAGAAAGAAAGAAGAAAATGAATAGATTAGCCGACAAGAGACAAAAAGAGTCGTCCCCCCCCCCCCCCCAACATAGAAAGAGACACCAAAAAATCACCCCCATCGCTCATCACACTACTACTACTCCTCACTCACCAACAAAAATCTCGACACTCTCACTCCTCTCTCATCTCTTCCTCACCTCATCTCTCTCACTCTCAATTGCTCATCTCACTTCATCATCACTCACTCACTCATTCACACAACACACTCACTCACTCTCTCAATCCCCACCTCTCACTCCTCCTCTCTCTCTCTCTCTCTCTCTCTCTCTCTCTCCTCATCTCTCTTCACCCTCACACAACAACACACAACACACACACACACAACACACACGACACTCACACACTCACACACACACTTCACGGAATAAAAAAAATTTTAAAAGTCGCACACCGTTCCCTCTCTAACCCCCTCCCTGTCTTTCTCCGCTTCCCCCACTCACCTCCCTCCGTCCACCCCTCCCCACCCACTTTCACCCCCAACCCCCACCACCCCCACGTCTGTGTCAAACCATCCATCCACTACCCCTGATTTGACCCTACTTCAGCATCTGTCTGTCAAGTCTGCATGTCTTTTTATTTCTTTTTTCTTTGAGCTCTTTTTTTTTTCTTAGCCAGTCAAGTTTTCAATTATATAAATCTTCGGCTAGGTTACTATGTCGTCATTCGTGTTGACGCAAGCGAGCAAGCATGCATGCATGCACACATGCATAATAAATGCGCGCGCGGGCGCACACACACACACACACTTCACACAAATTTCTGAAAACAGCACTTCAGCGCCTTTTTTCTCTCTCTCTTCATCCTCTCGTCTCCTCTCTCCTTTTCATCCTCTCCGCTCTCTCTCTCTCTCTCATTCCTCCCTCCCTCCCTCCTTCTCTCTCTTTTTTCCCTTTCTCCCTCCTCTCCTTGTTAAAAAAAACACCACAATCCTCATTACAAATCGCCACACACAAACACCTTTTTCACATTTAAAATGAAAATTCCTCCAATTCCGTTTTTTTTCCCCCATCAAAACTGGTAATTAAAAAAAAGGCCGATTTTTGTTGGTTGGTTGGTCGTCTTTCGGCTTAAAAAAAATTTTTTTTTTAAAAAAACCCCAACCAAAAAAATGTAAATTCACCAGTAATTCAACCACCAGAGGTAACAACGATTGGAAAAAAAAACAACCCGTTTTTGATTGGGTTCATTTTTGTTCAAACACCAAAAAACTCAAACTACTATAAAGCCACTCACACACACACACACCCCACACCCCAAACCCCCGCCGCGCGCACACCACCACCACACACACACACACACACACAACACCACACACACACACACACACACACACATCCCTTCCTAACCAAGTCAACAGCACCGTTTTCTTCCAAGTCAAAAAATCAACATCATCCACCAATCTCCTCCCACTCTCTTCTCCTGCTGTGACAATCACAATATGTCGAAAAGCCCCCCAAATGGTCACAAAGCCTTCACTGATAACCCCAAACCACCGAAAAAATCCATTCTTTAAAAAAAAAATTTAATTCTCTAACCCAACACACACACACAAAAAAGAAAAAAAAGGAGGTTTGGCGGAAAGGAAGTAAAAAAAAAAATTTTAAAAAGCCCCCCAAAAAAACCCAAGACTGAACCAACCGATTTTTTTGTGTGTTTTCAAAACCAGATTTTTTTTTTCTGTGTTTCGTTCGTTCTGGTTTCTTCCTTTCTTGTTTTTACAGAAGAGAAGCGAAGAAGAAGAAGAAGAAGAAGAAGAAGTCCGGGTTTCCAACAACACACACGGCACACAAGAAGCATAAACCACACAAACACACAGACAGACACGCACAACACTCTTTCTCTCTCTCCCTCTCTCTAAAAAGAAGCCGCCGTCTACTACCGACTACTCCCAACAACTACATCAACGACGCAGCAGCGGCGACAACAACAGCAGCAACGGCAGCGACGGCGGCACTGACAGCTCATGCGAGCGACGCTAGGAGGGGGGACTTGTTCCTCCCCGTCACAGCCACAAGCACAAACAGCAGCAGCAAAAACAGCAGATAACAGAAACCGCAGCATAGTAGAATTTTCCCGGACCCGGGGGACAATGCTTTCGAAGCGAAAACACCGTGTAAATGTAAGAATTTCTGAAGAGATACTCAACAATAAAGATGTACATTCAGGGAGATGTG
>JAQIHA010000336.1:0-14403 GCA_028751875.1 Rapana venosa | reverse complement strand
TTTATTTTAAAAAACAAGAATCAGCCATAATATGCGGAAAAAAAATTATAACTATTGATTTTTCACCTATCACTCAAGTGGTTGTAAGCAAGTTCGCAAAAATGCTGGAACAGTTTCCTAGACTTTAAGTCAAGTAAAGATGCTCCATAACATATACGGCCATTGGGGAGCCAGGTGTCAGACCTCAGCTTCTCCAGGAGCCAGCGTTCTGAGTGTGATGCCATCTCCCTCCTTCACCGTTTTACCTTCCCTGTCCTTACAGAGAGCAGGTACCCCGTTTACAGTTGGGTGAACTGTTCTGAAGCCAAGGTGCGCGAACAGTTACCTATCCAAGAGGGCAATCACGCTCAAAGCTGGTAAAGTAGCAAGTCTCAAGACGGGATATAGCCCAGACATAAAACACTCGGTTCTCTCTAAGGTAAGAATTAAGCTAGAAGTTAGCACTAGACTGTCGCGTTCATTTTTATCAGAAACAGAAAAGACCCTACCCACTGACACAAGCAGTCTGTATTCTATTTTAGCCTTGGTTTAAATCAATGTTCGGAAATGCACAAGATATTATTTTTCAGTTTGTTTTGTAGGCTCAGGAACACGCAAAAGAAAACAAAACAATAACCCAAAAAATCTTCTGACAGAAAATAAATTTGCAAGCGAAGCTCCAATGTCAGCATTTCTTTGTCGCCTTAGCAGTATGCCCCACCAACAATGTTATCGCTTCCAAGTTATCCAATTTCAAACAGCAATCTGAAGCATGTGAAATACGTTGTTCTATGTACGTGCCCCCAGACAGAAGGTCTTTCCTCCTAAGTAACCATATATAACCTTGTGTAAATCCTCGGCCATCAAAGCCTCGTTAACTCCCAGGCTTGGCTCAAGTCTATAATCCCGTCAATGCTACTCACACAGACCCTGGGTGGCAAAAATATCTCCAGCAGACACTGCGTGGCCGTCATTGGGTGTCTTCTGTCTTATTCCCTTTCCAAATTCATGTGGTGATGCCCTTCCCGCAGAACTGGCCAGATTTAGTAGGAATAAAACAGATGTGTCTGTATTGTAGTCCGGACTACCTTTCTCTTACAGAAAGCTCAAATTACTCTTACATTTCTTTTTCGGGAACGCTCATTCCGGATCAACTTTCAACAAAAGCGTAATGACGATCTTCAAGAAAGATGTTCTCTTTTTTATATAATTTCAAAAGCACTCCTCTTTGATAAAATCAACATTAAAAAAAAACCAAACAAAAAAAACTTTAGCGTAGTACATGGCTCTGCTCAATCTCAGTTACACTGAAGCAAATTTAATGACACTGTGATGGAATTATGAAATCACATTCAGAGAGAGGTCACACGACACATTATTTTTTTAAAATATTATTTCCTATTATAGGGGACGGGATAGCTCAGTGGTCGGAGCACTCGCTTTCCCCCAGCCAAGTTAAGCAGCGTCGAGCGTGGTTACCAGTTGGATGGGTGACCGTTTGCGCGCCTTGGCTTCAGTACAGTTCCCCCAGTTCACCCAGCTGTAAATGGGTACCTGTCCTCTTTAGGGTCAGGGAAGGTAAAGCAGCGAGGGAGAGGAGATGGGCGCCGCCCTCAATATGCTGGCCCTAGAGAAGTGAGGTCTCTGACGCCTCGCTCCCCTACGACCTTATAGGTTATGGGACACCTTTACCTTTACACCTATTATTTTGTGCTTTTCGTCAAAACCAGAGAGACCCATTCCCTTAGTGACAAGTCCCTTTGTGTCTTTTTCTTCCCTGCGTCATAACAAACTCCATGGCAAATAAATGAGAAGAGACTAATTAAAAACTGTTAGCAGAGAAAATAACGTTAAAACAATGCAAAATTCTGAGCTAGTTCAGGTTTCAGGCTATTCAAACCGAGACTAAGTTCTCTGATCTGTCGATCAAGCATCAAGCATACTAAACAAAAACGCTAGTAGCATAAGTCTTTTATAATGCCATACAGCCCCTAGAAGACAATTAATTGAGTTTTAAAAGCTTACGAGGAGACAGCCAACAACAACATTTGTTTGGATGGAAGGCAATTGGTTTCCTAGATTAGATTAAGGTAAAGCTGCAGGCTGGTGTGTGTTTGTGTGCATGTGTGTGTGAGTGCGCGCGTGCATGCGTTCGTACATGTGCTTGCGTGCATGCGTGCGTGGGTGGGTGCGTTTGTGGTGGTGTACAATTCAGTTTCTCTCTTTTTCTTCTCACTTCTCTCTTCACGTAGTAGTGTCTACCTTTCAATTCATGGAACAGTTGAGCCCTGCTGAGCTAATCCTTTTGGGGAGTATCAGACTTCTTACTCCATAAACAACCATCAACAACCCCACCTCCGGCCTGACCCCCCAGTACCTGGATCTCATCACCCCCCAGGGGTTTTGGGGCCGGAAAAAAAGGGAAAAAAAAGGAAAAAACCCGCCCCCCCCGGGGTTTTTTGGGGGGCCCCTTGGGGGGGCCCCCCCCCCCCCCCCCTTTTTAAACCCCTTTTCCAAAAAATTTTTTTTTTTTTAAAAATTTTTTGGGGGCCCCCTTTTTTTCCCTTTTTCCCTTTTCCCTTTTTTTTCCCCCTTTTTTAAAAAAAAAACCCCAAAAAAAAAAAAGGGGGGGGGGCCCCCCCGGGAAAAAAAAAAAAAAAGGGGGAAAAAAAAAAAGAAAAAAAAAACCCCCCCCCAAAAAAAAAAAGGGGGAAAAAAAACCATTAAAAAAAAAACCAAAGGGTTTTTTTTTTAAAAAAAAAAAAAAAAAAACCCCCCCAAAAAAAAAAAAAAATTTTTAAAAAAACCCCCTTTTTTTTTAAAGAAAAAAAAAAGGGGGGTTTTTTTTTTTAAACTTTTTTTCCCCCCCCGTGGGGAAAAATTTTTTCCATTTTTTCCCTTTTGGGTTTTTTTTTAAATTTTTTTTTTCCCCTTTCTTTTTTTTTTTAAAATTTTTTTTAAAACACCCCCCGGGGGAAAAACCCCTTTTTAAAATTTTCCTTTTTAAAAAAACCCCAAAAAACCCCCAAAATTTTTTTTAAAAAAAAAAATTTTTGGGTTTTTCCCCCCCCCGGGAAAAAAATTTAAACCCCTTTTAAAAAAAAAAAAAAAAAATTTTTTTTTAATTTTAAAAAGGGGGGGAAAAAAAACCCCCAAAAAAAACCCGGCCCCCCAAAAAAAAAAAGGGGGGGGGTTTTTTTTTTTTTTTCCCCCCCCTTTTTTTCCCCCCTTACCCCCCCCCCCCCCAAAAAAAAAGGGGTTTTTTTTAAAAAAACCCCCCCCTTTTTTTTTTTTTTTTGGGGTTTTTTTCCGGTTTAAATTTTTTTTTAAAAAAAAAAGGGGTTTTTTTTAAAAGGGCCCATTTTTTTTTTGGGGGGGGGGGGAAACCCCCCAAATTTTGGGGGGGGGGAAAAAAACCCCCGGGAAAAAAAAAAAAAAAAAAAAAAAATTTTTTTTCCCCCCAAAAATTTTTTTAAAAAAATTTAAAACCCCCGGGGGGGGGGGGGGGGGGGAAAAAAAAAAAAAAAAGGGAAAAAAGGGTTTTTTAAAAATTTAAAAATTTTTTTTTTTCCAAAAAAAGGGGGGTTTTTTTTTTTTTTTTTTTTTAAACCCCCAAAATTTTTTTTTTTTAAAAAAAAACCCAAAAAAAAAAAAAACCCCCCCAAAGGGGAAAAAAAAAACCCGGAAAAAAAAAAAACCCCAAAAACAAAAAAAAAAAAAAAAGGGAAAAAAAAAAACCCCCCCCCCCCCCCAAAAAAAAAAAAAAAATTTTACTTTTTTTTAAAATTTTCCCCCCCCTTTTTGGGGGGAAAAAAAAGGGGGAAAAAAAAAAAAAAAAATTTTTTTTAAAAAAAAAAAAAAAAACCCCCCCCCCCAAAAAAAAAAAAAAAAAAAAAAAAATTTTTT
This sequence comes from Rapana venosa, assembly GCA_028751875.1. Classification (NCBI taxonomy): domain Eukaryota; kingdom Metazoa; phylum Mollusca; class Gastropoda; order Neogastropoda; family Muricidae; genus Rapana; species Rapana venosa. The sequence goes on along the minus strand of JAQIHA010000336.1, from coordinate 10,518 downwards.
AAAAAACCCTTCCCAAAAAAAAAACAAAAAAAAAAAAAAAAAAAAAAAAAAACCCCCCCCCAAAAAACCTTTTTTAAAAAAAATTTCCTTTTAAAATTTCCCCCCTTTTTCCCCCAAAAAAAAAAAAAACCCCCCCCCCAAAAAAAAAAAAAAAACCCCCAAAAAAAAAAAACCAAAACCCAAAAAAACCCCCCAAAAAACCAAAAAAAAAAAAGGGGAAAAAAAAAAAAACAAAAAAAAAATTTAAAAAAAAAACCCCCCCCCCCAAAAAAAAAAAAAAACCCCCCCAAAAAACCCCCAAAAATTTTGGGGAAAAAAACCAAAAAACCAAAAAAAAAAAAAAAAAAAAAAAAAAAAACCCAAAAAAAACCAAAAAAACCCCCCCAAAAAAAAAAAACCAAAAAAAAAAAAAAAAAACCCAAAAAAAAAAAAAAATTTTTTAAAAAAAAAAAAAAAAAAAAACCCCCCCCCCAAAAAAAAAAAAAAACCCCAAAAAAAAAAAAAAAGAAAAACCAAAAAAAAAAAAAAAAAATTTTAAAACCCCCCCCCCAAAAAAATTTTAAAAATTTTTTCCCCCCCCCCCAAAAAAAAAAAAAAAACCCCCCAAAAAAAAAAAAATTTTTTTTTTTTTTCCCCAAAAAAAATTTAAAAAAAAAAAAAAAAAAAAAAAAAAAAACCCCCCCCCCCTTTTTTTTCCCCCCAAAAAAATTTTTTAAAAAAACCCCCCCCCCAAAAAAAACCCCCAAAAAACCCCCCCAAAACCCCCCCCCCAAAAAAAAAAAAAAACCCCCCCTTTTTTTAAATTTTTACCCCCCAAACCCCCAAAAAAAAACCCCCCCCCCCAAAAAAAAAACCCCTTTTTAAAACCTTTTTACCCCAATTAAAAAAAAAGGGAAAAAAAAAAAAACCAATCAACAAAAAAAAAAAAAAAATTTTAAAAAAAAAAAAAAAAAAAAACCCCCCCCTTTAAAAAAAAAAAAAAAAGAAAACCCAAAAAAAAAAAGAAAAAAAATAAAAAAAAAAAAATTTTAAAATAAAAAACCCCCAAAAAAAAATTTCCCAAAAAAAAAAAACCCCCAAAAAAAAAAAAATTTTTTAAAAAAAAACCTTTTAAAAAAACCCCCTTTAAAAAAAAAAAAAAAATTTTTTAAAAAATTAAAAAAAATTTTTTTCCCCTAAAAAAAAAACCAAAAAAAAAACCCAAACCCTTTTAAAAACCCCATAAAAAAAAAAAAAAAAAAACCAATTTTTAAAAAAAAAAATTTTTAAAAAACCCAAAAATTTAAAAAAAAAAAAACCCCCCCTTTTTTTTAAAAAAAATTTTTTTAAAAAAAAAAAAATTATTCCCTTTTTCCCCCCAAAAAAAAAAAGGGAAAAAAAAATTTTAAAACCAAAAAAAAAAAAAAACCCCCCTTTTTTTAAAAAAAAAAAACCCAAAAAAACCCCAAAAAAATTTTAAAAAAAAAAAAATTTTTTTAAAAAACCCCCAAAAAAAAAAAAAATGGGGAAAAAAAAAAAAACCCCCTTTTTTAAAAAAAAGGGGGGGAAAAAAAAAAAAAATTTTTTTAAAAAAAAAAAAAAAACCCCAAAAAAAAAAAAATTTTAAAAAAATTTTTTCCCAAAAAAAAATTTTTTTCCCCCAAAAAAAAAAATTTTAAAAAAAAAAACCCCAAAAAAAAAAAAAAAAAAAAAAAACCCGGGCCCCAACGGGGGGCCCCCCCAAAAAACAAAAAACCAAAAAAAAAAAAAAAAACCCCAAAAAAAGGGAAAAAAAAAAACCCCCCCCAAAACCCCCCAAAAAACCCCCTTTTTTTTCAAAAAAACCCCTTTTTTCCCCCCCCCTTTTTTTTTCCCCCAATTTTTTTTTCCCCCCCAAAAAAAACCCCCCTTTTTTTAAAAAAAAAAAAATTTTTTTCCCCCCCCCTTTTTTTCCCCCCTTTTTTTCCCCCAAAAAAAAAACCCCCTTTCCCTTTTTTTCCCTCCCCTTTTTTTTTTTCCCCCCTCCCCCCCCTTTTTCCCCCCCCCCCCCCCCCCCCCCCCCCCAAAACCACAAAAAACCCCCCAAAAAAAAAAACAAAAAAAAAAAAACCCCAAAAAACCCCCCAAAAAAAAAACCCCCCAACCCCAAAAACCCCCCCAAAAAAAAACCCCCCCCAACCCCCCCCCCCCCCCCCCCCAACAAAAAAACCCCACACACACACAAAAAAAAACCCCCAAAAAAAAAAAACCCCCTTTTTTAAAAAAAAACCCCCAAAAAATTTTTTTTCCCCCAAAACAAAAACCCAAAACCCTTTTTTTTTTTTTTTTTTCCCCCCCGGGGTTTTTTTTTTTTAAAACCTTTTCCCTTTTTCCAAAAAAAAACCCAAAAAAATTTTTTCCCAAAAAAAAGGGTTTTCGGGAAAATTTTTCCCCCCCAAAAAAAAAAAGGGGGGGAAAACCCCCCCTTTTTTTTTAAAAAAAGGGGGGGGTTTAAAATTTTTTGGTGTTTTTCCCCGGGGGGGAAATTGAAAAAAAAAAAAAAACCCAAAAAACCCCAAAAAAAAAACCCAAAATTTTGGGGGAAAAAATTTTTAAAAAAAATTTTTTTTTTTTTTATTTTTTTTTTTTTAAAAAAGTTTTTTACCCCTTTTGGGGCCCCAAAAAAGGGGGGTTCCCTTTGGGGGTTTTTGGTTTTTTTGGGCCCTTTTTTTTGGGGTTTTTAAACTTAAAAGGGCCCCCAAAAGGGTTTCCCCACAGGCCCCCTTTAAAACCCCCCGGGGTTTACCCCCCCCCCCCGGGGGGCCGGGAAAAAAAACCCCCCGGGGGCCCCCTTTTTTCCCCAAAAAATTTTTTTAAATTTTAAAAAATTTTTTTTTTGGGAAAAATTTCAAAAAATTTTTAAAAAAAAGGTTTTTTTAAAAAGGGTTCCGGGTTGGGGCCGGGGGAGGAAAAAAGGGAAAAACCCCCCCTTGGGCCCCCCCCGGGGGGGGGGGGTTTTTTTTTAAAAAAACTCCCCTTTTGAAAAACCCCTTTCCGGGGTTTGGGGGGCCCCAGGGGAAAATTTTAAAAAAATTTTTTTAATTTTTAAAAAAATTTTCCCCCTTTTTTAAACCCCAAAATTTTTTTTTAAAAAAAAAAAAAAGGGGGGGGGAAGCCCCCCCTTTTTTGGGTTTTGGGTTAAACCAAAAACCCCCCCCCGGGAAAAAAGGGCCCACACTTTTTTTTGGGAAAAAAAAAACCCCCCCAAAAAAACCCCCAAAAAAAAAAAAGGGGGAAAAAAAAAAAAAAAAAGGGGGTAACGAGGCCATTTTTAATCCCTCGTAAAAAAAAAAATGCGGGATTTATTTTCCGTTCGCTGTTCCTTGCATACGAGAAAAATTCGGGAGGACTGATGACTGTTAAAAGGTACTTGCCGTGTGGCAACCGTATGAATAAAGGCTAAGTCAGAAAATACAGACCCAGTTAACTGTCTTCGGGAGGCAAACTCAAGATAAAAGAGTTCATGACGAGGCCCTTCCTTTCTACTACTTGTGATAATCCTTGGTATCCACGCTTTCTATCGCCTTCGAAGCTGAAACTCGCTTTATTCATTGATGCCACTGGAAGTCACTGACTGATACACCCTGTTGCAACGACTTATGTGGGATGTTAGCCTTCATCTGTGGCTTCTTTGGTTGGTCCTTGGAGAGCCCTTTGGCACATTACATCCCGTTTCTACAACGTAGCGTGAAGCTCATCACGGAACTGTCTTCAGCATGCAGAAGCTCGCTGGAACAGTCTTGCAAAGTGTCCTGCCCAACCCAAATGGAGCTGGACAGAAGCAGCTGAAACCATGGCCTCAGTGTGCTCTCCTTATTCTAAGACTGCCTCGATAATAATAATTTATGATGTACATTCTGCAATTTAATGTCACAAAAGTTTGCAGACAGCGCTAATGGAAAAAGCTTCTTTGTTGGAGGTTCCAGGCCTACGAGCAAGTGGATGACAACAGCCCCGAATACCTTAGTCTGCGTGGCTAGACGAAGAGGAGTTGGGGCACATTGTTTTGGGATTGCTACTTAAAGAACTACTGGCTGTGATTAGGCAGCTGTCACTGGAGTTTGCAAGTAGCTGTTCCAGCTACAGTTTAATTTCTACGAAAGATGAAGTGTTTCACTGATTCAGTATTTCACCACTCATCAGCCTTTTATCACTCACCTTTAAGGACTGTATATTTTCTGGGGACTGTAAACTTTCTACAGTGAGGGAGATTTGTATAGAACTCCGATCTTCTTTACGCTGATGCAGCTGAGGACAAGCAGAGACAACGTGCTGTTCAGCTTTCTTCTGTGTAAAGAAAGGCCACACTGTAATCGGCCAAGGAAAGAGGATCCAACTTCACAGGTCGACAAACAAGTGCCCAGACAAGAAAAAACTTAAACCCAGGGGGAAAACCCCCAGAAAAAAACGGGTGCTGGTTTGATAGGAGGCACCCATTTTCCCCCTCCCCTACCTTTCCTTTCTGTTTCTGTCTTTCTCTCTTAAAAACAGAGAGAGAATGTATGTATGTTTACTTTTTATTTATTAATTTTTTTTATATCGAGGATAATGGAATAAGCACTTATGTGCTTTTTTACATCCAGTCCCCGTGTGTATGCGGCTTTGTAAATTCTTCATCTGTTCCTACCGGCACACATTGGCCTACTCTTACGAAAAGCGGAACAGAATTTAACGTGTGCGCAAGATGTTCTGCGTGCGTTCGCACACGGGGCCTCGTACACACACACAACACAACACACACACAATATTACTGTTTTCTTTAGAACTGACACTGTGCATTTTTAATGAGCTATACGCGTGCACCTACACACATACACCACAAAACAGAAGCAGAAAAGAGAGAGAGAGAGAGAGAGAGAGAGAGATGAGGAGAGAGAGAGAGAGAGAGGAGAGGAGAGAGAGAGAGAGAGAGAGAGAGAGAGGAGGAGAGGGGGGGGAGGAAGGGGAGAGAAGGAGGAGAGAGAGAGAGAGAGGAGAGGGAGAGAGAGAGAGAGAGAGAGAGAGAGAGAGAGAGAGGAGGGAGGGAGAGAGAGGGGGTGACAGTAAATTTGAAACGGCCACAGGGTGCATGTAAATGTAACCCCTTGGATATTTTTGACGGCCACGTTAAATAAATGCCGGCTGGAGGAGGTAAATAAAATGACGGGGGTGAGATGAAAACGAGTACACTCCACATGGGTAATCGGCTTTCCCTACCAGCTTTGCCCTGCGTTGTTCAGCCCACATGATAATATGATAACAGAATGCATTGTAATTTCAAAGACCTCTTGCTGCAGCTGGCCCAGATCTTTGCACTACACAATCACAATGTCTTGTGAGCTTTGTATTTATATTCATAGTGTGGTAAGAGTGAAAATCGAGGTGGATAGATTTTGTATTTTTCTTCTTTCCGTTTTTTTTTTTTTTGTTTTCTTTTTCTTCTTCTTTTTTGTTTTCTTTTTCTTCTTTTTTTTTTTAGTAGATATTGGTGGGTGGTGTCAAGAAAATGAGTTTTGGTGTCCTTTCCCTAAGGTTTTTTTGTTTTTGGTCCGAATCTTAGAAGTGTATGTGGAGATATGTTTGGTTGGTTCTTCTCACTAGTGCTAGTACTGCTGCTGCTGTTTTGCTTTAGTAACAAACAACAGGATTTGTTTCTGTGGAAGATTTTTGTAGGCAAGGGTTTGCAGATATTTCTCAGGGTGCTACTGTGTAGTATAAATGACAGACTCTTCCTTAAGTGCCTTCGGCCCAAGAATGTAAAGAAGTAAAACTCTCTCTCTCTCTCCTCTCTCTTCCTCTCTCTCTCTCCTCTCTCTTCTCTCTTTTCTCTCTCTCTCTCCTCTCTCAATACATGCTGGGTTTTTATTCTGAAGCACGAGTTAAAGCAATAATTTCATTATGCAAGTCTGAGCTATCTGTGCTTGTGTCTCTGGCATGTTTTAGCACAGCCGAACCTCTTCTTTTTCTTCTTTTAATGATAATGATAAAGAAATCACAATAAACATGATGATGATGATGATGATGATGATGATGATGATGATGATGATGATGATGATGATCGAACGTGTGCAAAGTAATAAAAAAAAAAATGTGTAGTATTTATATAGAGTTGAATCTTGTTAAATGTTAAGAATAGGCTTGGGTTTCATCATTTGATCTGATTTTGTTATTTTCGATAGATTACACGAAGCCGTCATAGTTGACCGCAGAGATTGTTGCATTAAACAGTGACACAGATATGGAAACAACATAGCAAGTTAATTAAGATATCCCTCTTCTTTCCCGCAGTATTGTGCTCTCTTCTTTCTTTTCTTGTTTCGTTCTCTTTTGCTTCGACCTATTTTTTTCTGAGAAAAAACAAGACTTTCTTATGTTTTGCCAAATATTAAAAAAAGAAAAGGTGCACACTACTCAGACGCTTGCGTGAACTAAGTTAAATGGTTGTGTCAGAGCACGCGAAAGAACACCTTTTACATTGTTTAGTAAATGATGATATCTGTGGTTTGCTTCACAGCCCGTCTAGCCCTGTCTCCACTAACTCAAATCTCTATTCGTTAAATGGTATGCGTTGGCATGGTTGGAAAGAGACACAGACGACTTCTAAGAGTCAAATGGTAGGACAGGATAATAAATGGAAGGACTCTTGATGAACTCTCAGTGCGAAGACGAATGCTAGATGAATTTCATAAACGCAGACTGGTCATGCAAACCGAAACACACAGACAAAATCTGATGACGACAGTCCTCCAAGGTAAGGTTGAGGGCAGAAAGAAAAAGAGGCAAACCACCAACACCCTACACTGCCAACATCACTGAGATCAGTGGTCTGGGGGGTCTGGGTGGCACTGCATGGAGCTCCTACCGACGACAGCGCGATAGAAACAACTCAGTGGACCTGAGTTGGTACTGGGGAATGGGGACAGAATAGCCAGTGGTAAGAATGTGTTGAACTTATCATCTGACAGAACCTGAGTGCGTGGGTTTGATGTTCGAGTCTCCATCTGATGGGATACTTCCCTTGGAATTAGTATGGGTTCCGACATCAGTGTGCACGTCCTTCAGATGAGGTTTTATGGATTTTTCCAGGTTCAATTTGTCTAAGACACACCGCCTGACAAAAATTCTAAGCAAGGCCCAATTTTCTCCTAGTAGAGCTAGGGCAGAAGTCAGATCATGTCTCTGCATCCGTCCCCTTCGAGTCTGAATAAAGATAAAAGAGTAAAACATGGACAGAAAAGAAACAGGATAACGAAAACGCCATAACTTAGTTAAGATTAAATGCGTTTGGGGCTAAATTTGTCACAGGTATTAGATGCAGTTGTGGAAGTGAAAGTTCTGGCTTTGAAAATTATACTTTTTCAACGTAAAAACCTGTTTTCCCTAATTCTAGACACCTCACTTAAAATTTTTTCTAGACAACCCTTTACTTCTATCTTAAATAATTTACCATTCACTACAATAGTCCTGTTGCTCATTTACTATAAGGACAGGACATTCAGTTATATGCAAGGTTTTTGACAGATCAATTGCTTTTCTCTTCATCTTCATTATAAGATGAAAAAGTTTTCTTTATTGCTAGTTTATTTGTTTGGATAGATGGCTGCTACCTCACCTCCCCCCCCCCCTCCCCCCCACTACACCAATCCCAAATTTTCAGCGTTTCCTATGGATTATGATGTTTATACTGTTACAGTTTCTAGGGAAATTCCTCATCTTTAGACTATGTATCATTGCTCTCCCTTTATATATCTGTTGCACCTGTCCTCCTATGCACAAGCCGTGTCAAAGCTTTTGCACACATGCACACGCTAGCACCCATGCACACACTGTTGCACATGGTGTACATACATTCAGCACACACGTGCACATTATATTTCACTTATACACACACACACCACATATTCTTTTCCTGTTGTTCATCATCTTCATTACCATCGACATTGTCGTCAAAGTCACCATGATTAGCAGAAGCAACAGCAGCAAGAGTAGCAAGGGCAGTAGTAGTAGTAGTAGTAGCAGCAGCAGCAGCGGTGGCACCCAAAATACACCTTCAATGTCAATATCACCGTCACTGCTTCCACCATCTGTTTTTTTTCTTTCTCGTCCGCCTTTATTTCTTTTGCTTCGACATACTTGCCATTTTTGAGTTAACAACAATATAGTTTTTGTCATTCTTGTCATCCTAGTGCATATATTTACAATATTTGTATGGAAATATATGTGAAAACGATAGTGTAAGGACACGGAGATCACAAGCTGTCTAAAAAGAGCATGCAGTGTGCGTAGGTCCTGCACAAACACGTCACTCTATTTCAAAGTGTGTATTTCAGGTCTTACCTAGAAAAAAGAGAAGGAAATCGCAAGCAAGCAGAATGAAGAAAGAAGAAAGAAAAGAATAACAAGGAAGAGTAGAAAGAAATGGAGAGCAAAAACACGCGCAAACAAGACTGCACAAGGATATAAGTAATGAAACCAATCTATGTACCGTTATAGAAAAACAATAATGCCTGACACCAAATAAACCACCGAGCATCTAGACTTACTAAGCGCCAAGCGTCTATACTCACAAGCAAGCAATCTGCTGAAATACAGAAGGCATTAATAAACGAACGTATGGATCTCTTGCAGTCTCTTTCTCCTTCTGTTCTTGTCCTAAAACTAATTCAGACACAGGTATGCGTACGTAGTAGTCAAGAGCGAAAGAAGGGGTGCGCGCGCGCGCGCGCACACACACACACACACACACTACACACACACACCACACACACATCCATACATATATACATCCATCCATACATACATACATACACACATACATATACACACAGAATAATAACGAAAATAAAAGTTTGACTTTGACTATAACACACACACACACACACACACACACACACACACTCATACACACACACTCGCACAACACACACGCGCGCACACACACACACACACACACACACACACACACCACATACACACACGCGCGCGCGCGAAGAGAAAAACGGAGACACACATTCACACAGACAGAAACAGAAGTAGACACACAGAGAGTAAGAAATTTTGCATAAGATGTATGTATGTATGTATGTATGTATGTATGTATGTATGTATGTATGTATGTATGTGTGTGTGTGTGCGCGTGCGTGCGTGCGTGCGTGTGTACATGAATGCCATATATTTGCAGACGTGTCTGCATTTATGTACATGTGTGTGTATGTATGTATGTGTGTGTCTGCATATGCATGCCATGTTTTTTCGAATGTGTGGCGGCATATATGTACGTGTGTGTGTGGTGGGAGGGGAGGGGGGGGGGCGTGAGAGGAGAGATTTTATTTATTGTATTATATTCTTTTATTTCGATGATTTCATTTTATTTCATTATTCTTTTATATCGATAATGGAATAACACTCCTGAACTTTTTACATACTGTCCCCGTGTGTATGCAGTTTTGTAAATGTTGTCATCCCCGTGCCCACCGGCATACAAGGCCTACTCTTTCGAAAAGCGGAGCGGGTTTATAGTGTGAGCGCAAGATGTTCTGCGTGCGTTCGCGCACGCAGCCTCGGTCTATAGTCTCATCCAAGGACGTTTAGGGGGAGTGGAGTCGGCAATGATGTTAACTCCAGACGAAAAATCCTCTTGGACGGGTAAGCAGCATCACGAGCGCAATGCGCATACACTCTAATCACCAGCTATCCTGAGTCCTGAGAGAGAGGGAGAAGAGAGAGAGAGAGAGAGAGAGAGAGAGAGAGAGAGAGAGAGAAGAGCAGGAGTAGAGAGAGAGAGAGACAGAGACCCCAAAAGGGGACAGAGACAGACAGACAGGACGACAGACAAGACGACAGACTGACAGACAGAAAGGAGTACGTGTATTCTACTCTACTCGACTTATCTGCAGCCTTCGACACTATTGACCACTCTATCCTTCTCTCCCGTCTCAAGAAACGTTTGGTGTACTGGTACGAAGCCCTCACCTGGTTTAGATCATAACTGAATGACCGATTCCAGACAGTCACAGTAAACAAGATCAGTCCGTACCTGCCAGACTGGAATGTGGAGTCCGCAGGGATCAGTTCTGGCCCTGCTCTATCTTTCACTCTCTAAACACAGACTCAAACGCCACTGTCAATATAATTATAACCGTCATCAGATAACCATCACTTTTATATGCAGATGACTCTAGATTTAACAGTGACATCCTGAAATTCTGTCTCCTCATAGATGATAATAAACCTCTGCTTTCAAGATATCCAAACTTGGATGAAGAGAACACGTTCCAACTAACGCTGATAAAAGAAGCCATGCTTTGTAGGACCAAAAAAAACCTCTTCCATTCAACATCTTCAATAGAATATCGGCAATGCATCAGTCCCTTAATCCAGTTCCAAAAAAGTATCTAGGGTGTCATTATTGACACACACTCCCAAAAAAAAATACCGAATCCCCCTTCTACAACTAAAACGTATAAAACCGGGAAAAACCTGCCCAAAAGCAAAACCAAAAATCTGGCATCAAATCCAGGG
>JAQIHA010000335.1:2500-14417 GCA_028751875.1 Rapana venosa | reverse complement strand
TTTTTTTTTTTAGTCATTTATTTTTTTTAGTCTTTTTTTTTTCTAAAGGGAGAGGGATTGGGAATGGGAATCTATTAAGAGCGAAAGGAGTGAGAGACGGAGAGAGACGTGAGAGAGAGAAGAGAGAGAGAGAGAGAGAGAGAGAGAGAGGCAGGCCGACAGACAGACAGACAGATAGAGATAAACGCAGAGACAGAGCTTACTACTACTACTACTATACTACTACTACTACTACTACTACTATATACTACTACTGCTGCTGCTACTACTACTGCTACTATTACTACTACTATTACTACTACTATCTACTACTACTACTACTACTACTACTACTACTATCTCTGCTGCTGCTGCTACTATTACTACTACTTTACTATATACTACTACTACTATACTTACTACTACTGCTACTACTACTGCTACTACTGCTACTACTACTACTACTACTACTGCTACTACTACTACTACTACTACTACTACTACTAATACTACTACTACTACTACTACTAACTGGAATTTATATAGCCCTACATCTTGCGAAAAGAAATCAAAGCGCTTGCATTCAAAACACCCCTACACATATAACCAACAACAATTAACAGAGTTAAAAAAATCAAATGTACATACACGCACATGCACACGCACATACACGCGCGCGCACAGACAGACAGACACACACACACACACACACACACACACACACACACACACACACACACACACACACACACACACACACACACTCATAGGTTAGTCTGTCATATATAGCATTAGCGACAGACAGAGACACAGAGAACAGACAAAGAGAGACGAGAGCACAGAGACAGACATAGACACAGACAGAGCTTAGAGACAGAGACAAAATAGACAGAGACACAGAGAGACAAACAGACACTGAGAGACAGACAGACACGGAGAGACACAGAGACAGAGCTTAGAGACAGACACACAGAGAGACAAACAGACAGACGAATAGAGATTATCCAGGAACAGTTCAAAAGGGAGTCTTGGATTGGTTAGCGATGTGTTGAAGATGTCTTGAAGGCTGGACTAATGTGTTCTCCTGGTCTGACTGGCATTCCACGACTGAGTGTATTGTAGGCTCAGTGAGAAAACTAGAACCACACAGTCCAATAATGACGATTTAAACCACACTCACAAATTAACGATAAAGGTGTCCCATAACATGTGGTCATCGGCGAGAGAGGCGTCAGAGACCTCAGCTTCTCCAGGGGCCAGCATCTCGAGGGTGGCACCCATCTCCTCATCTCCCTTACCTTCCCTGTCCCTAAAGAGGGCAGGTGCCTATTTACAGCTGGGTGAACTGGGGGACTGTGCTGAAGCTAAGGCGCACGAATGGTCACCCATCCACGAAGTAACCACGCGTAACGCTGCTTAAATAACCTTTGCTTGGAGAGAGCCAGTGCGCTGACCACTGAGCTATCCCACCCGGCCGTCCCCCTAAAGTCGAATAGCATCCATTTTATGAACGCAAATTAGAAAGTGTTGCACTGATGTCGCCTGACATAACTGCAGGTGTCTGTATCTCTCAGGTCTGATTGGAAGAGAAAGCAAATGCGGAGCTTTGTCATGTAGTCAGTTACCTTGCTGGATCTCCGGATGAAAAAAAGAGAAAGAAGAGTATGTCAATACTTATCTGTAACCTTGGGAATAAAGATGATGAATTATCCTCAACCCCATAGCATCACCTTGGTTATTTTGATCATCATTGATCACAATCATCATATTTATGATGATGATAAAGTTGAGTTGCTCTTGTGTTTAGTCTCCTGTTCTGCTTTTTCCCTTTTAAATCTGTCTGTCTGTCGTCTGGTTGACTGTATGTTTTGTCTGAGTGTCAGTCTGTCTGTCTCTGTCTGTCTGTCTCTCATTTATTTATTTTTATGTCTTTTTTTGGGGACATAAAAAAGTTTTGGGGTTTTCTTTCATTTGTTTGTTTGTTGTTGTAATTGTTGTTGTTTGTTTTGTGTGTGTTTTTAAAAAGGGTTTATTCCCCTTCGTTTCTACTGTGTGAGAGTATAAGTATTGGGTTATTATTAAGAATGTATCCCTACGGGCGGGGACTGGATGTAAAAAAAAGCACATGAGTGCTTATTCATTATCCTCGAAATAAAAGAATTTGTCATTGTCTCTCAACGGATAATCAACAAACCAATGATTGCAGAAAGAGCTATGGTCATATTCGTTTAAATTCGAATGTCTGCTTAACCTTCCATATTCGTATTTCTACAAAAAGTGGACCCCAGAAAAGAAAATAGCATGCCATACTTATCACAGAACACAGACCCACTCCACTTTATAAATAAAGACAACTGTGACCACAAACAATAAATATATACAACAACACACACAAACACACACACTCACCCCACACACACACACACACACACACACACACACACACACCACAAAACACACACACACACAACACACACACACACACACCCACACACAACACACACACACACACACACAAACAAGACACACACACTCACCCCACACACACACACACACCACTCACTCAATCACTCACACACAACACACACACACACACACCACCCACACACACACACACACACACACACAACACACACACACACACACAACACACACACACACACACACTCACACACCAACACACACACACCCACACACACACACAACACACACAAACTCACACACAACACACACACACCCCACAAAACACACACAAACACACACACACACACACACTCACACACATAACACACACACACACACACACTCACACACATACACACACATCACACACACACACACCAACAACACACACACACTCACTCACACACACACACTCACTCACACACACCCCACTCACACACACACACACACAAAAACAAACACACACACACACTCACACACCCCACACACACACACTCAAACACAACTCAAAAACAAACCCCCACACTCACACACACACACACCCCACACACACACCACAAAAACACACACACCACACACCACTCACCACACAACATACACACAACAAAACACCCACTCACACTCACACATACGAAAACACACCACAGACACACACACACACAACACACTACACACAAACACACACACCACACACACACTCACACACACACTCACACAACACACACACACGCACACACACACAACACACCCACACCCCCCACACACACACACACACACACACACACACACACACACACCACACACACACTCATTCAAAAGACAGGAAGAGGAGGAGACGTGGGAGAGGCGAAGAAAACATGAAGACGATGATTTTGATGAAAAACAACTCCTTCTCTCTCTCTCTCTCTCTCTCTCTCTCTCTCTCTCTCATCTCTCTCTCACTTTTCCCCTCTCTCTCTCTCTTCTCTTCTCTCTCTCAATGTTAATAAATTTAGATATATAGAACATGATGATGATGACCTAAGTGGAAGATGAAGTTCATTTTGTGCTGTGCTGTCCAGTATTAGAAGATGTAAGACAGAATTACATTCCGGTAAAGTATAGTAGACAGCCTTATTTATTTAGATTCTGTCTACTCATGGCATCTGGTCACCCTGAGATTGTGCGCAGCCTTGCTTTATATTTGTGTAAAGCCTTTAGAATAAGAGATATCTTGGTTTCTTAAGTCATATTTTTGGGGGACTGATTTTTTATTGTGGTAGTTGTGGGTATACATTAACATTTTGTTTTTTTTGGTGTTACTTATTTTTCTCACTAGAATACTAAGCAGTTTGGCAACCCCCCCTTCATGTATGGGCCAATGGCCTTTTTGTGAATAAAGCTTTCGAGTTCGAGTTTTCTCTCTCTCTCTGTCTCTGTCTCTGTCTCTCTCTCTCCTCTCTCTCTCTCTCTCTCTCTCTCTCTCTCTCCCCTCTCTCTCTCTCTCTCTCTTGCGCTCTGAGGTGCAAAAAAAAAGAAGTAAAAGATGAAAATGAAAAGGTAAGAAACCCACTAAAGAAACACACACACACACACACACTCCACTCAAAATAAAAATAAATAAAAAAACAAACAAAAAAAATCAACACACACGAACACACACACCAAAACACACACACAACACACACACACACAAACAAAAACCCAACACAACAACCAAAAAAAAAACCAAACCCTGAAGCAAATCAACACACACGCACCCCACACACACACACACACACCAAAAAAAAAAATCCCAGCTCTCCCCGAAAAATCGAAAAACCAAAAAAAAACACCCACCAACAACCCAAAAACTGGCAGACGACTAGTCGCGCGCGCGTCTTCCGTCACCCGTTCGGCGCCATATTTTATTTCTTTTCCGGAGAGTGCCATGCCTTCCCAGCATGGCCTTCTGTTGGGTGCGGCGATTTCATTGGCGTTCCCCCGGTGGCGCGTGTGTGATGTTGCATAATGAAAACAGATTAGGAGCGCGAAGTGTTTCATGTGTTTGGCAGGTATCTTAACACTTTCATTCTCTTCTCCTCCCTCCCTCCCTCCCACCCACCACCCACCACCCTATCCCCCACCCTCCTCCCCCTACCCATCCAAATGATGGCAGACAGGGGCTAAGGCTATAGGCTAGGCTTGCATATTGGGGAGGTGGGAGGTGGTGGGAAGTTGGAAGAAAGACAGGGAGAAGGAGGGGGGTATGGATGGAGTTGTGGGTGGGTGGGTGGGGGGGGGGGGGTGAGGGGTGGTAATGGAGGTTCTAGATTAGAGGGGATGGAGTGAGGGGAGGTGGGGAGGGACGGGAGACTGAGACCAAAAAAAAAAAAAGAAAGGGAAACACAAGAAACAACAAGAACAAGAAAAAAACAACAACAAAACAAAAAAAGGAAAAGAAAACTACCCCGCAAAAACCACAGAGAGAGAGAGAGAGAGACAATGACAATGACAATGACAATTTCTTTTATTTCGAGGATAATGAATAAGCACTCATGTGCTTTTTTACATCCAGTCCCCGCCCGTAGGGATACATCTTAATAAGAGAGAGAGAGAGAGAACTCGAACTCGAACTCGAACTCGAATATTTTAATGAGGGTAATTGGATAAGCCAGAGGCTTCTTTACACCAGGCCCTCAAGGGGAAAAAGTGAAACAAACATGAATAAACCAATTGATCAATAAACAAGATAATGTCAAAAAGCAAAGAAATGAATCATTCAAATAGCCCTTCAATTATTGACTGAAGTCATGAAATCAATGAAAGACCACAGAAGTAAACCAATCGAATAAATAAAACCAATTAAACACTGACAAACTCCCCTCCTTGACACACCCCTCCCCTAAACAGACAACCCCACCCCAAAAATCAACACACACAACACACACACGCACTCACGCACGCTCGCACGCGCGCACGCACGCACGCAACGCACACACACACACACACAACACACACACAAACACACACACACTACGCGTAACATATGCACGGACACGCAACTACACGTGCGAGCTTGCACAAATCATACAAATCGTCCAGGATATAAATCCATACACATGTACATTACCTCACATATTATAACAGCCTTATGTCATAATCACCAAAATACCATAACCACACATTACACCGTCAAAACCAAACAATGAACATTATTTGAAGCACGAGAAAAAAACAACAAAAAAACCCCAGAGCATCAAGACAACCCTTCCCCACCCCCACACTCACACACACACGTCACACCACACACACACACACACACACACACACACACACACACACACACACACACACACACACACACACACACACGCGCGCGCGCGCGCGCGCCCATACACACACACACACATACACACATTTGCGCGCGCTTGCACGCACACGCACTCACACACACAGAGTTCAACAAGCAGCTCACCCAATGCATATTACAGAAAATTAAACAAGTGTGTGTGGTACGCTTTTTTGAAAGATGATAGGCTACTTTCTCTTTTATAATGACTGGGATTTCGTTCCATAATTTGCTACCAGAATAAACAAGGGATGACATAAACAGATCGGTTCTTGGCCGAGGAGTAACAACACTGCTTTTGTTACGAACAGTTTTAACAGGGAACCGCTGACAAAGATAATGAGGGCTAGTTTATTCATAATTCTTATACATAAATCACACCTTTATTAAAGAGACAATGTAAACTAAAAGGAAGAATGTTCAACTCTTTGTAGTCTATTAGTTTCTAAGGAAGTAGTTCTAAGCAGAATTAACTTGAGAGAACGTTTATATACTCTCTCAAGTTGTCGTAAACAGTTTTTACTTGCCAAATCCCAGCATGTAGATGCATTAATCAGATCAGGTTTTAATGTAAGCATAGAAAAATAGTTTTCGAGTATGCTGATCAAGGAAATGTTTTATTCGGTTAAGTTGGAATAGCTTCTTAGATAATTTTTTGGAAATACTAAAAAACATGATCAGACCATGACAAGTTTATTATCTATATGTAGACCAAGTAGTTTATATGAGCTGACTCTTCTAATACTTTATCGTAAATCTTTATTCCATTTAGTTTGGTTTTAAAGTTTTGGCGCTTTTGTCTTGTTGCAACAACCATGAATTTGATTTCAGTGGATGGAGAGCCATGTGGTTGCACTCTGTCCATGCTGCTAGATTGTTTAAGTCTTTTTGCAAAATTTTACCTACAGAGTTCACATCATGATCCGCTGTATGTATGGTAGTGTCGTCGGCAAAGAGTTCACAAGTGGAAGAAACATGGAGAGGAAGATCATTGATATATATTGAAAAGAGGACTGGCCCTAGCACGGAACCTTGAGGAATACCATACTTTACTGGGAAAAGGGACGACATAATTGAATCTTGATAAACAGCTTGTCTTTTTTTATCAAGAAAAGAGGTAATTAGTTTTAGTGAGTCTGCGCATAAACCATACATAGCCAGTTTCTTTACTAGGAGGTTGTGATCAATACAGTCAAATGCCTTGGCAAAGTCTACAAAATTGCTCCAGTTAAGATATTATTGTTAATATTTAAATGCATGCTCTATGAGATGGTGAGTGCAGTATGGCATGAATGATTTTCTCTAAAGCCACTTTGATTAGGATGAAATAAGTTATGTTTAGTAAAGTGTGACAGAAGATGTTGCTTTAGATGCTTTTCTAAAGGTTTAGATAAGATAGATAGAATCGAAATAGGTCGATAGTTGGAAGGGTCATTTGGATCTCCAGATTTAAGAACAGGTATAACTTTGGCATCTTTAAACATTTGAGGATAGCAACTTTTTTCAATACAGAGATTATAGATATATGTAAGATGTTCAGAGATTACTTGCGCGGAAATCTTCAAAATTTTGCTGTCTAAATTATCTAAACCACGGGAGCTTGTTTGCTTTAATGAACACAATTCCTTATGCACTTCATGCACACCAATATATTTGAAGGACAGTTTTGACTTTATTGACTTCGAGTTACAA
Organism: Rapana venosa; assembly: GCA_028751875.1. NCBI lineage: Eukaryota > Metazoa > Mollusca > Gastropoda > Neogastropoda > Muricidae > Rapana > Rapana venosa. Next base: position 6,973 of record JAQIHA010000335.1, on the reverse strand, counting down.
AAATCCTGTAAAAGAGGTAAGTTGTTGAATTCTGAGCGGTCAATGTTTACAATTTTTTCTGCAATAGAACAAAAGTGTTTATTGATCTTTTCTGCAGATAGACCCATACCTGATGAAGCACATGGTGAAGATGATTTACCGGCTAACTGATTAATTGCTTTCCATAGAGACTTTGTGTCCTTCTTAGATGATATTAACTCACTAAAATATTTCTTTTTTGCAATTCGTTTCATAAATGTCACTTTATTTACGTTGCTCCTTAAATTTTTCATCTTTCCTGTTGATTTTAATAAGTTATCTCGGACAGCTATAGCTTCCATGATTTCATCCGTTAACCAGGGTGGTTTATCTCTAGCTTTAAACACGTTTGATTCTAAGAGGGGCATGACCATCACAGATTGACGAAAAGATACTATAACCAAATTTCAAGTGCTTTGTCTGGGTCAGTAAACTGATAAACATTAGAGAAGTTGCTTTACATAAGTCGAAAAAAAAATTTTCTGCATTAAAAAGTCTATAGCTGCGAAAAGAAATGTATTTGTGTTTGCATCTGGTATTTTAGCACCTTTTTAGACAGGTAATACATACAGAAAGTGATCACTAAGACCATAGACAGGTACAGACAGTTCTACAATGTTAAGTGGAGTGGTTGTGTATATATGGTCAATCAGTGTTTCAGAGTGTAGTGTTTTCCTTGTGGGAGTTTTTACTAATTGCGACAGATTATACACCTCAAATATTTTTTCCCATTTATCATTAGGCTAAGTAAATCAATATGAAATCACCGAGTAACATAATTTCAGTTGAATAGTTACAAACGTCATCCATCATTTGTTCAAAATCATCAAACCAACTAATTGCGTTCTTGTGGGTTTCGATACAAAAATCCTACTAGTATTGGTTTTGGCGCCTTTCAGGCGTACTTCTAGCCATATACATTCAATGCCATAGTTATCAAATACTGTTATCTGCTTATAATTTACTGACTGATGTATATAAGTTATTAACCCTGTTTCTAATTTGGTTTTGGCATCCTGTCTGATAGAACTATAGCTCGGAACTGATATTATATCATCTGCAACACTATGTGACAACCTTGACTCAGAAAAGCCAAAAATATGAAAGGGATATTTACATTTGACAAAATGGAGGCAAAGTCTGAAACTTTATTTAGCAGATGACAAACATTTAAAAGCTACTTTGAAGCCATATGCAGTTACCAACCTTGGAATGGGACAGTTTAGTCATAGTTTATAGAATTAGTCAAAACAATGGAAAACTGATCACTATAATAATCTTGTTCTGAATCTCACAATTTTAGCAAACTACATACAAAGTTTCAAAAGGAGACTAATAATTAATGCAAAAATATATCTCCACAACACTTCTCCACCAACAAGCACACACACAAAAAAGTAGAGATCAAATTTGAAAGTGAAAATACCAATACAATACAATTTTAAATAAGCAAAGAAAGCGAAACAAGCACAACTTAAAGTGAATGCAAAACAAACCACAAACTCTTGAGTCAATCCAAAGTGACTTGATTGTCCAGTATAAAAAAAACATCCATAACTCTGTCAGAGAAAATACTCTTGTGTGACTTTACGATTTAATCAGTTTAATTGTAGCATCCGCTGAGTCAAATGTCCTGCACACACACACACACACACACACAAACCACACACATACACACACACACACACACACACACACACACACACACACACACACACAGACCACACACACACACACACACACACACACACACACACACAACCACACACTACACACAACACACACACTGCTGACATTGCATACACCCATATGCAATCAAAACATGCACGTGCCGTCACGAAGCACTGCCTGCATGCCTTCCCTAGGATTTGCACCTTGCACGCACTGTCCATCTGCACAGCACGCGTGCGCCCCAGGGTGCACAACCTCTGCACCTCTGGCGAAAACAACGTGCAGCGTCCCTCAGGGTGCACATAAGGCGTGTCCCACAGGGAAGAGAGAGAGAGAGAGAGAGAGAGAGAGAGAGAGAGAGAGAGAGAGAGAGAGAGAGAGAGTAGAGAGAAGAGAGAGAGAGAGAGAAGAAAAAAGTCTTTAGTCAAGTCAAAAACACTTTAATCATCCCATGAAGGGCAATTACAATACTGACAGGCAGATGGATACAAATCAATATCTCGAAAGACACAAAAAAGCTACATTTCATATTGGTTAAAACATTCCAAGATAACTTCAAATAAAAATGTCACGAATGCACACACACATACACACACACGCGCGCGCGTGCGCGCACGCACTCACACCCCAATTGGGAATACAATGTTATAAAAAAAACATTGACTAGAAAGACATATAAACTTAAATCATTTACGCACGCACACACACGTACACACACACACACACGCACATACACACACACACACACACACACACACACACACACACGTGTGTGCGTGCGCAAACACACACACGCACATCCACACACATACACCGATGTATGAATACAATGTTTTAAAGACCATTGAATAAGAAGACAGAGACGTATTTCATACACAACGCACACACACACACACACACACACACACACACACTCACACACACACACGTACACACATACGTACACACACACGTACACGCACACACTCACACACACGTACACACACACACACACACACACACACACACACACACACACACACACCACACACAACACACACGTACACACACACACACACACACACACACACACACACACACACACACACAACCACACACACACACACACGTACACACACGCACACACACACACTCACGCACACACACATACACACACATACACATGTATTGACTACACTCATAACAATGACAATCAGGCAAGTAATTCAGAGAAATGTAAAACTAGGTAGACAATATTGTTAATTTAGAATTCGAATGATTACTGGCACAACAGAATTTCTTTTTCTGTTTGTTTTGCTGTTGGGGCACTGAAAACGGCGTCCTGAAGGCAACAACTGAAATTCTGGAAACAAAGCATGGGAGGGATTGGCCAAAATGGCTGTGGCTTTGCGTACAAGCTGCTGATTGCAGAACGACATGAGATCTCTTTGTTCTTCTCCAGTTATTTTTTTTAGCAGATTCTTACAATTCTCTGCAGGCCATTCTTGTTTTTAACACTAAGGTTATTGTACCTACAAATGAAAGTCTTTAATTTCTATTGCCCCCCCCCCCCCCCCCCCCAATTTTTTATATTAAATTGCAAGGTTGATGCTTTTATCATCACTTAGCCCTTAGTGCAAAAGTGTTGTTGGTGTTGCTGCTGTTGTTGTTGTTGTTGATGTGTTTTAACCGTGTAGGCTATTCTCGTAACTTTCGCTTTTGTCTGTCTGTCTGTCTGTCTGTCTTCCTATTTGTTTGTCTGTCTGGGTTACTCTATTTGTCTGTCTCTTGTATTTGTCTATCTGTCTGTCTTCCTATTAACTTTGTTTGTCTGTCTGTTACTCTATTTGTCTGTCTGTCTGTTTGTCTGTCTGTTACTCTATTTGTCTGTCTGTCTGTTTGTCTGTCTGTCTTCCTATTTGTTTGTCTGTCTGTTTGCCTGTCTGTCTGTCTGTCTGTTACTCTATTTGTCTGTCTCTTGTCTATTTGTCTGTCTGTCTGTTTGTCTGTCTGCCTGTCTGTCTTCCTTCTTGTTTGTCTGCCAGCATCTTCTCTTGTTGGCTGTCTCTGCATCTGTTTGTCTGTCTGTGCAAAAAGCTTTACGCAATTATTTACCGGAATAGTGGTCTGTCTGCCTGTCTGCCTGTCTGTCTGTCTGTCTGTCTGGGCTGAGATTTTATACAATAAATCATCGAAGAGGGAGTCTGTATGCTTGTCTACCTGCCTGCCTGTCTGTCTTCCTGTCTGTCTAACTGCCTGCCTGTCTGTCTCTCTGTCTCTATATCTCTCCCTCTGTCTGTCTGTCTGTGTTCCTATTTCTCTGTCTAGGCGAAAAGTTTCTGCCTCCGTCTGTCTCTATGTGTCTGCCTGGGCTTTATCACAGTTCTTGATTAAACCATTGACGCTGGGGGCAACAGCAAGGTGAGAGAGAGGTTGTGTGACCAGTGGCTTTCTTTCCCACTCATGGAATTCCACTTTACAGCTTAGTCTTTAGTGATCGACTATGACTCTCTGACTAGGAGGCTTGACTCGCACAGTCCTTAATATGTGCTGCAGCCCTGGGGGCTAGTTGGCCTTTGGAGAACATCTCCAACGTTGACTGTCCTTATGCCCACTTGGCCGAGAGAGTGGGGATGTACTGTGGGCAAGGCATCTCCACTATAATCAAATTTCTGCCCAATTTCCGAAACAGCAGCTGCCCCTTCTGCTGTTTTGGAGGTCATCGTCGAACACGACGGACAAACATACATACGTATGTGTCTGTCTGTCTCTCTGTGTATGTGTCTGTGTCTGTCCTGTCTGTCT